>JANIJG010005731.1:48528-104674 GCA_024611175.1 Megaceryle torquata
TATAGTCAAATTTGTCTTCAAAATCCTGGGTAGCATTATCTTATTCAAGAGAACACAACACCTTATTCCAACAAAATTATGAGCTAATAATATTAGACATTCTGAAAGAATAGGGTCATACAGAGCTCCTGGGAGCTGACCAACCTTTAACTTGTCATGAAGGATAATGCTTATTTCTTCACTTGTTTCTTCTTAGACTACCCTACTGTCCTAGCTTTAAAACCCACTGCCTTCTCAGTTTTATCCTCCCTGTGCAAAACTAACAGTGATTAAAGATTTGCAATGTGTGGATTTTTTTTAGTTTGGATTTATTTTTTTTTTGGCTTTCATAATGTTTTATGTGAAGAGGTTTATGTTCCAAAATTAGGAGTGGCACAAGGGAGGTGAAATTTTGCCTGGACAGCAACATCAGAAAAGAACATTACAAAGAATACTGGGAGTAAAAGGTTGTTCAGACAACTGGAAGAAGGCTGAACAAAATCTGTAGCTAATATAGATGAGTCAGAGGAAATGTACCATAACTGGAATATCTGATATTTGGATATTTTTTCCAGAGCTGCAATTTCCAAGTTAGTTCATTACAAAATTCATTGGAAGTACAGGGCAGAAAAACAACTTTCATCATGCAAGATAGAACTTGAAACTCTAAGAAACCCTTTAAAACTAAAAACACTGAAGATGTTTGAATCCTTTATTGAATATAAAGGATTCAACAACAGCCAAGAAATACAAGGTTTCCCCTGTAAAAAGGAACATGGCAATAAAAAAGGGGATCTCTCTGCTTTGAAAATATTTAAATCAGACTTCAGTTTTAATGTGCAATTTAATTTTTATGTGTCACATCTGTAAAAGTAAAACCAAAATTTTCCTTGAAAAAAGATGTTAAAAACAGCAATAACCCAAGAGGTCCAATGGATCCCACATGTATAAGATATCCTTGAAAAAGTATATTTTACAGCTAAACATGATGTAAAAAGTAAAACAGAGGGGATTTTAAAAGAAGAGATTTGATAAAGTGAAAGCTTTTTTGAGATGTTTCTTAAGTGTTCTGATACCCTTTTTTTCAGCAGGCAACACAAAGGAATTGGGTTAATAACAGCAATTATACAGAACAATGGAAATAGCAGAGCAGAGAATGCTCATCATGTTATTTCCTGAGTATGCTGTATGTGTCTTGTGGTAAATCCCAGATCCCTATGAATATAGGCAAGAGGCAAGGCAAAGAGCCTTGTGAGGAGTTAAAGAGGGTGTGCAAAGGAAGTAACACTCAGCTACAACTCTCTTCAAAACAATAAATTCGAATCAGTCATTTTTGTTTGCTTAACATGGGAGGAATGCTGCAAAGACAAGACGTATTCAGCCAGGTCCTGGGAAATGACGTGGTGGGCAGCGTTACTGCATGTTCTTAGAAGTGTTGCTGAAGTCAATGCATCCAGGCTGGTTCAGAGTTGACATTTCATATTTCTTGTTAACTAGACAAACTGCCTTTAATAAATCGAAAGCTCTTTTCATCAGAAATCTCTTCCCTGCCATACTGACAAGCGCTATTTCTAATTTCTGAATCTTTTCTTTTTCCTTCTGATTTTTTTTTTTTTTTTTTTA
Organism: Megaceryle torquata; assembly: GCA_024611175.1. Taxonomy (NCBI): domain Eukaryota; kingdom Metazoa; phylum Chordata; class Aves; order Coraciiformes; family Cerylidae; genus Megaceryle; species Megaceryle torquata. The sequence goes on from JANIJG010005731.1 coordinate 50,131, forward strand.
ATTCATGGTCCAACACAGACACCCTGAATCTCATGGGGATGAAATTAACTTTGCTCTAATGCGTAAAGCAGCAGCAAAAAATTTCCCAGTGGGACAGTTTTCTGATGGTATTTCCCCATTATTTCTGCTGTGCAGCGGGGAGGCTGTTAGGCTGTCCTCTGGGCTGCCTCCTACCTGCTCTCTTGCTTCCCTGCTCCACATCACATTACTAGGGTGTGGGAGCAGCCAGATCATCTGAAGCAGTTTCTTCATTAACCTCCTGAACTCTTCATTTGGCAATGTGGGCTCCCAGGACTCCGTAGATCATCTGAGGTCTCCATATTCTGAGTCTTCTATGCTACACTGGGGCCAGATCCTTGTTGTGGGGTCCCCATCAACCCACTCAAAGTCCAGGTCCAGAAAGAAGAAAACATGTTTTTCTGGAAATTTTCTGTAGCTTATCAGTCAAAAACCTACACCAAATCATGATGTATGTTTTAGGGACTGCTTTTACTTTCTGGTTCATGACATACTGGGTGCTGGGTAAAACCTCACAGTTGAATACAAATGGTCTCAATCTTTTAAACTGAGAAAGGGAACAGATCAGCATTATCTACTGCTCAGTTGCCCTACTGATAAAAAAAATACATGAAAAAAAAAAAAGAAAAACCAAACCAAAAAATACTTCTGTCTTCCACACTTCAGAATATCTAGAAATAAAATACTCTTGTCTAGAACTAAGAATCTCCAAGGTGAGTGGATCTAATAGAGGATTTTGCTAGTTGCACTAATGCAAGGAGTTTCATCATCTTGGGGCTATAGATCTTTCATTAACAATACACCCATACTTATACTTGCATTGATTATCTCCTACATAAACCCCAAGCTTGCAAAAAGTAGCAGAATCTGGAGGAAACAAGTTGTAGTTATGAATAAGTGGGATCGTTGTATTTGATGCTCTATACAGTCAGATGCCTTTATGGGTCCGTTGTGTCCAAATACAGTAGCACATTTCCTCAGTGTTCAAGATATACTCCAACTCGATTGGCAAAGTGTGCATGCAAAATCATTTAGGCATAAAATGAAAATAATTGCAGTTAATATTACTGTGCTGTGGATCAAATTCTTGACTGTTGTATATCAGCAAAGCTCTTGTGATGACAGATTAGGGGAATTATGCTGATTTATTCCTAAAACATCAGTGTGTATTTAAAATGACAAACTCTGACACGCATTAGCCATTTCCCTGTGGTATATACATCAAAGTACTATCCTCTTGATGCAATAATTATTTCTGAGCTATATCATTGCTCATCCTTCAGTAGATTTTATCCACAACTGTGGCACTACAACATAAGATAATTAATTTTACTCAGAATCTTCTCTACATTAGCAGTTCAACCATGGTCATCATGAAATATTGCCTGTATAGGAACTTGACAGGAAAATGGCAGTTATCATCGATACATTTACAAAGTCTGCAACAACCTTTATTTGTAAGACTGACACAAGCTAATGCAATGTATTTGGCCAAAAGCTGAGCAACCAGTTCCAACTTGTCCCTAAAGAACTCCATTGAGAACGCATTAGGGATTAGTTTGCCTCCATAATGTAAAACAACAATGTTCCAATAGCTTTTCCAACTTGGTTTGTCTCTTGGGATGATTTTATTGCATGAAAAATATTGGCTAAACCTCCAGCATTAACTGTTTCTCACCTACAGAGTCTTGGAATTGAGCAGCAGTGTGCAGGGATACATTTATTGAAGGCAGTTGGCCAATTTCAATCAGAAAATAAGGGTGTGCTTGTGAACAGAGGCAAAAGAGGACTTCGGATTCTCATCTGCAGAATGGAATGAGGATAAATGACAAAACTAGTTGAGACTGTGTGCCTCAACCTCTGGGTCTGCAAGAGACTGCAAATTTTAATGAGGAGACACTTCAGATCTCCAAACAAATTAAGTTATTGCATCTAACTGGATTAGCTGAATAACCATGACAGGAACAGTAAAGCTCTCATCTTGTATTAGCTTTGGATCCAGCCTGGAAAAGCCTTTCATATAGTATTCTCTCTTTGGGACAAGTCTTTTGTGACAGGACCCAAAACCAAGGAAGTCAATCAACAACTGGGTGCTTGCAGGGAAAGAGTAATTGTTGTAATTAAATATCCATCATGCCTGTTAAATTTTCAAGGAAAGAGGATTAAGAAAGGTGTAGAGATAATGCTGGTGATGAGGCTACACTATTTCAGGGTGTTTGAAGAATGTCACAAAATCACAGAATCACAGAATGTTAGGGGTTGGAAGGGACCTCCAAAGACCATCTTGTCCAATCCCCATGCCAGATCAGGTCACACGGGAACGTGTCCAGGTGGGTTTTGAATGTCTCCAGAGAAGGAGACTCCACAGCCTCCCTGGGCAGCCTGTTCCAGGCTCTGTCACCCTCACTGCGAAAGTTTCTCCTTATGTTTATATGGAACCTCCTATGTTCCAGCTTGCACCAGTTGCCCCTTGTCCTATCATTGGATTGAGAAGAGCCTGGATCCATCCTCCTGAAACTCACCCTTTTACATATTTATAAACATTAATGATGTCCAGTCTGCCTAGCTAAGTATAGAACTAAAATCTAAATTTTACTGAAGGAATCCTTCTCAGTTTAAAAGCTTCACTTCAATGAGACAGGATCTCCCTCTGGGTATTTCCAAAGGCACCTCCCTCTCTGCATTGCCTGTGTATATAGCACAGCTGCAATTTTTTTAAAGCAGATTATTTTATAAGCCACCTGACACTTAAATGCAAGTTACAGCTATTGGAATCCTTCATCTGTCCTCTTTGGTAAAGGCATAAATGTTTCTTATATTTAGATCTGATTAAACATTCCCACTGAAATAGGGACATAGCAGAAGAGCTGGATCAATCTCGGGCTGTATGTTTGAGCGTCCCCAGTGTCCCTTGTCCCAGGACAAGCCACTTGCAGTATCATTCACCAACATGACCTACCTGTAGAGGCTTCCTTCCCAGTGCATGAGGAAAATTAGGTTTCTAGCAATGAGTTTCCCAGCATCTAACATGCAGAGCAGGAAATGCCATAGCAGATAACGGACTTGGGTCACCCAGTCATCTAGAGATGGGATCTTCATGGATGCAGGGACAGTTGTATCACACTGCATCTTCTGCCTGGGTTGTGTACCCCAAGTTCCCTTTCCAGAGAATCTAGGGCATAGGAATGTTAGGGCTGGTTATCACCCAGATACAGCTGGGAAGTGAATGGCATTTGCACTGAGATGGGATTGCAAAAGGGCTCTCAGCATCAAGAATAGAAAGCAATGGCAGTACAGTCCTGAGCTGGTAATAGAGACTGGAGGGACTAGTGTTAGGGGTTCTATATGGAGACAGGTATATGAAATTACCATAGTCTGCCTTTACAGTCAGTGGAAATACAGACATCTCCAGAGAGTGAGCCATCTGACCTGTATCTTATGCACACTCCTGGTACCCAATTATATGATAGCTCTGTCAGTCAGTGACCAAAAAGCTTAAACATTTGAGACACAATGATTTGGTGTTGGGAAGCTGACAAGAAGGTCTTTGTCTGAAGAATGTGCTTTGGCTTCAACCCAAGGCAGTTGAAGAGGTCTGCTGGATGCTGTGGGTGTCTAGACCCTTTTGGGTGTAAGCAACAATATTAAGTCCTTGGTCCTGTGTTGCTGAGAACAAGTTTCCCTTCTTTCTTACCAGTCTGCTTCCTCCAAACTGAAATCAATCTATAAAAGGGGAAATTGGGACAGAGTGTCATCTCCAAACCCAGCTGGCTTGAGTTTCACTCTGGTGATAACACAAGGTGGATTATACTACTGCACTAGACTGTGGGGTTTTTGTGTTTTTAACAGGATGCAATTGTATTAGCATTGAGTACCTTAAATTTAATATACAAGGCAGGACAAAATTAGTAAAAGTGACTGGTTGTGAAATTAAGTTAGTCTGAATCTTCTTTGGCAGTCTGTAAAATTTTTTTTGTTACTAGAGCGCTCAACACCAATACAGAGGCAAACAATCATTAGTATATATTTAAGCATTTAAGAATCCACAGGCTAGCTTCATCTTCAGTAGGATCAGTAAAATGTCTTGTACTGCATTCAGCTTCCTCCATGCAACAATTCAGATTAAATACACAGCAGTAGGGAGATTCTCCAGTGTGTGTGATGTTATTCTCCTGCCTACCCAGGCAAAGAAGTAGAAACACTCTGCAAGATAATAGAACAACGGTAGCAGTAATGACACTGACATTTTGAGTAGTTAACAGGTAGCAAAAGGATGGCAAATAAAATAAAATATAAAATGCATACTCATCTGTACAGGTTTGTAATGAAGAGCAGTGCTGTGGTAAGGTGAAAAATGATGTTGGTATTGCCCTGAGCTCTCTGGTAAAGCATGGGATGAAATCCTACCTGGAGCTAAGCGAGGCTCCTCTGCCTTATTTTGATATTCTTGTCCAGTACAGAAAAGTACTGTGTAAAAACCAGGTTAATTATAATTATCCTATGGTCTTCCCCTGGTATCTCCAAAACTCACTGTGCCTTATCTATTCTATCTATGCTTATCAACTATCTGGTAGGTAGTAGGTAGATAGAAGTCTATCCCCTGCAATAAAGAGTAAAGTCAAAAAAAAATCAAACTAGTAAAATCTATCTCTTTAAAAGGCATATAGTGTTATAACTCTGAGTTTTCCCTTGGTGACTGTTAAAGTGGGCTGCCTAGTGGCATCCACATTCCTGCATTAGTGTTGGCTGCCTGTACAGTGCACAGGAGCCATGCGGAGAGGACATCTAAGATGGAAAGAAATTCTATGGGAGGAAAATCGCTATTGCCTATCAGGATCAGAGGTCCTAATGTTTCTGTTGGAAAGAAGTGCTTGTATCTTCCCAGTTTTTTAATACTGAATTTGTAGTTTCACAAAGCACAAGAGTGAGTTTCTAAATAATGTTATTTAATGTACTGAAATTCCCAGCTGAACCCTCCACCCCATCAGCCATCTCATACGGTGGCCAGACAACTTTCTTCTTTTTCCTCTTCCTCCTCAGCCCAAAACCCAAGTGATAATGATTCTGAGCACACACAGAAGGGCCAAGCAACATCCACCAAACACAGTCTCATCTTTGAAGCATGTTCAAGTATTTTTTTGCTGGAGGGGAGAAATGAACCCAAGACCAGCACAGCCTTAGAAGGTGTGTAAGCCAGGACATCATCAGACACAACAGCAGCAAGTGAGAAAGAGAAAGCCTCAGCAAAGATCCTCAACCTGCATTCCAAAACCACCAACTGATTTAAGAAATATGTGTAGGAGTATGTGTATGTCCTCAGTGGGGACATAATCGTGTAGCTGTTTAGCACTAGTATGATGGGGAGTATTCTGATCATGCCCAAGAAAAGATGTCTAAATATCACAGGACCTTTATAAATGTCACAGAAAGTCTGGGCAATAAGTCAGGAAATGTGAATGTTAGGAGTCTAATTAGCATCCAGATTAGACATTTTCCATGTTCCTAAGTCCTTTTCTGACCCTTGTATCCCAAATATAATGACAGTTGGCATTCTCCATTTTCAATTTATTTTTATAAAAATATGTCCCTATATAGAGCATTCAAAAAATATATATATCTATTATTTTTGACACCTTGAAAGCTATCTCCTCCCATTTAAAATCCTTCCTCAAGTCTCCCTGCTTCTGGGTACCACAAATCTAGCAACTGTGACCTATGAAATCTTACCTCTTCTTCTATGTCTTTATTTGCTCTAAGATCTGTATATGCAGGACATGCAAAAGCGGCTGTTATTTTGTTCCCAAAATGTTGGAGACTGTCATGGAGAGATATTGCACAGATTTCTCTTATTGCTACTTTCATGCTGTTCTTTCTGCTTGATTTTTTCTTGCCTTAATCTTCCCTGTACAACAGCTCAAAATTAGAAGCACTGTTTTTCTCTTTATGTATAAGAAATCTTATAAATTCCACTACTGCATGAGGGATCTTTCTCTATAGACTGCATATATTTTTAGCATTGTATAATATAATGATACCACAAGTTATTTAGTTAAAACAGTGAATGTAAGGAAAACAACGTAGACTCAGTTCTATAGCATCAAACTGCAGGATCTTTTTTACCTGAAGCATATTTCTCCTCGGTTCTCTCTGTAGGCATTGGAATGTGGTAAGTATCTTCTGAGAGTGATTGATATACTCCTAAAATCCAAATTAGTCTTGGAGATGCCTACAATTAATCATGGGGAGTATCAAAGTCCAGGATCTTGTACCCTCTGTTAGACACCTTACATTAGAGGAGGGAATTTAGATTTTAGGTGTCAATGAAGCCAGCTGCTCCAAACAGCATCCTGTGTCAGTATGGTATCTCACTAAAGCAGATGACCAGAAGTTTGCATGCAGACCTAAAGCCTTTGCACATTTTTGCTGCCAAATTTATGCTACTGTAGACATAACAATAAATCAGAATAAACAAATAACTGCAGAAACACAGTAGGTTTTCTTCCTGTTGGACAGCTAGACAAACTTTGTTTTCACTGATGTTAATACCGATAATTCCTTTCTATTCACAGAAATTGCTCTTGTTTTGGCTTGATAGAGAAGAATCTGTCTGGTTCTCCAGGGTCTCTCCAGATTCAGAAATTTCAAAGGAATCAGGAGCTTCCATTATCATTTTCATACAATTTTCAACATGATACACTGTGTTCAATCTGATGAAGCATGACATCATTACAGTAGTGAGGAACAATATGACAAAATTATTTCTCACATAGTCCTGCAAATGACTGACTACTCTTATTATTAGGATTTGAAATGACAAAAAAGAAAAGTATCCAACATTTTGCAAGTAAATCAAACAGAAGCTGATAGGTATAATTATTTTATATACTTGAAAGGGCTTAAAAATATCCAAATTGAGGAGTTCTATAAACAGAACAGATGTTTTTTCTAAAAAAAGAAAAAAAAAAAAAGAAGAAGAAATCTGCTTCTTAATGTAGCAGCAGCTGCTGTCCTTCAATTATCGTCTACACACTGGAGTCTGTGAATGTTACAGCCTGCTTACAGATAGTTTCACCACGCAATTTATATTTAATATTCTAGCATATTTTTATTTTTATATAGCAAAAAGAAGATGCAGGCACGTGAGCATCAGAAAAAGTCATTCTTGGTTCTTCTAACAGGCATCCAGACAGCTTGAAGATACAGGGCTAATATCCAGAAAGGCTGGATGCAATTCCTTTGGATTCCTGCATACTGTTGGGACACTTTGCCCCAAAAAGAGATAGAAGCTGGGGGTAATTTGACCTACCTTTACTTTCAGTTAATGGTAGATGTTTGCTGATTTCTGTCTTCACAAATGAGAATCATCTTGCCTTCACTAAGATGCTGACAACTCAAAGGTGCATTTCAGCCCAGGGTCCTCATTTCCTCTCTGTAAAAACAAAACATTTCTTCTTTAATGAAATGTTCATTACACTTTTTCTTTTAGTTCCTAGTGTTACTGAGAACTGTTTGCAAGCATATTTTTTAAACTTCACTTTAAAATACAGGCACTTAACCCATCTCTAAAATATTCAGCTACACAGTGGAGCACCTTTAAAACAACAGCATAGACAAAAGACAGATGTAGCACTTCTGTGGCCCAGCAAATGTATTTCTAAAATGCATAAACTCTCTCTTGGCCTTCAGAGTCACTGCCATGGAGGCAGTTGATAAATGAGGCATTTACTGAAAGAAAAAAAAGCTTCCCTGCATTTTGGGTACACACTAAGGTCCTAAGTCAGGAGCAAGTGGCACCTCCTAATACAGATATGCTCAGTGGCTGGGAGACCAGTCACAAGCAGCTTGTACCAGAATCTCTTCTCATAGACAGTTGTCCCAGTTCAGCTTTTGAGACTGTCAGATTCATCAGGGATCTGAGCTCAGTTTGGGGTTCCTGAGGTACAGCAAGACCAACATAAAATAATCATTCATTTAATTTTTGCTCTTCATCAGGGAGAGTTAAAAATAAGTATAGGAAGGCTTTTGATAACTTTGAAATATTCATTTTATTTATTGCAACACAGAGGCCAATGGAGAGTATGGTGACAGCCTGAAAGGAGGAAAAATTGGCCTATAATATACAACTACCAGCACTGCTGAAGTATTCTTTCTTTTCCTTTCTAGAGTGTGTGGAAGACAAACGTTAGGCTGGCCTGTGGTACTCTCATGAATGCTGTGAGCAATGGTGTGCTGTGAGCACATAGGAATGTGCACTATCACTTTTTCTATATCTTAGGACCTAAAAGAAGATCAGAATAGACTTTAGAAATATTTCTTCTTGGACAAGGAAAGGAAGATGTAGCAAAACTGCAGCCTTCTGCAAATTAACATTTATATTGTCATGTACTGCATTTCATATACAAGAAGGGGGAATAAAACCCTTTTAAGGCAAACTTCTGTTTATTCATTTCAACAGAAAAGAAGCATTGTAGTTCCCTAAACCCAGAGGAACTGTTGAGATATTCCATGGTGTGCAAGACATTCAGATGAGTCTGGCACATACGACAAATGCCATTGGAGATCAGTGCCATTCTGTAAGAACAGCTGAAGCCAATACCAAAGAGTGTGCCAAAAGGCACCAAAAAAATACCCTGTCCTTTCCTGGTCACCATCATCCTGCAATCTCTTTTCATCAGTGAAAATCAAACCTGGAATGCCCTGCCTGTACTCTATGGACTGCAGGGGACTCATCAGAGTATGATTCAGAATGTGTTAGTGCTGGGGGCTGGAGCCAGGAGTTGGAGAAATGCAGCTGTTCAAGGGTATTCTTAGAAAGATTTTCTGTAATTTCTGAAGAGGAGGAATTCTACTTTTCAGAAATAGTATAAATGCTATATCTGTGATGTTTATGTGTTTTCAAACCTTTCCATGTCTTGCTCATTACATTGCATAGCTGAAGGATGCTTTGATTACATAGTGCTATGTCAGATGCTTGCTCAAATAGTAATATTGAGTTCATATTGAGCTCCTGAAGTCTTTTCATTTCCCACTGCTTTGACACTATCCACGCATCAAGAGTACTAATTAGAGGGAAAATATAGCTCACACCAATCATTTCTTTTTATATAGCACCCCTTGCTACAAACGTCCTAATGTCCTTTTCTCTCTTTAAAATCCAATTAGCTAAAAGTATTCTTTATTAAGTGGCCCATGAAATAACTTTTTAATTTTAGAACAAAAAGGATATGAAGGCTATTGCCTATTTGAAATACTTTCTAGCAGTGTACACTGGAGAAAGAAGAGGTACATGACTCTTCAACTCATTTGTGAGATCTTGAGAAAACAGCTCCCAGAAAGGGTAGCTGGGGTTTCCCTTGGCTTAGTGTTTGCTGTTCATTTCCACCATGCCTTCTTCACATTTATGATTGTAGCTTTGGAATAGAAAAGTGACAATAAAAGGCCAAAGTAACAATGAGGAAAAGAAGTATATCAAAAAAAAGGGAACAAGAGAAAAATAAATGAGTCTTTGCTGATACCAGGTGCAGTGACAAAGTAATTGTTTCACAAAATGCTCCTGTCAGAAAACCTCTTTGCCACAAAAGGAAGGAGAGTGGGAAGACAACCACAGTAGTAGCTGGAATATCTGCAATCTTATTTGTCAAATAGTCTCACTTGTTTTCAACTATATAATGCATTCATTTAAACTTGAATCCTATTGTGGAAATGTGCAACACATCAGCAGCTGAAACTGGCAGGACTTGGTTTGCCCTTGTTGGCACATCCTGCCAGCTCTTCAAAGAGGTGCATTGTCACTTATGTGGTCACACAGTGAATAGGAGAGTAGAATGGAGACATGTTTCCTCTGTCTCCTTCCAAACCGATCCCTATAAATGCCAGTCTGTTTCCTTAAATCCCCTCTGAAACACCAACTGCAATCCAAAGAAGAGACCTGTTCTGTGAAAATGAAGTTTTCATGTGCATGCTTATGGAATCAAAGCCACCCTTGTTCTAGACTGGGTGAATTTACCTTACTTTCCCTTCAGGTACATTCCTCTTTGGAGCATTAAAGGCTTCTCTCTGGCCTAGTTATCACATGGTGGTATCAGCCTGGTGCTGGCCTAGTTTCAGAAAGGAGAATACAGCTGGAGTGAAATTCCTGTCTGTGCAGCCACAAAAGACAGGCAGCCTGACAAACAAGGTCAATTGTTAAAACCAGAATAATCCATGTAGACAAGGCCTGCTGTCCCAGGGTGCAGCAATGGCCTTAAAAATGCTGAGCAATTATGCTGATATCTACCCTGCTTAAGACGATTAAGGTGGGTTAAGGAGAAAAATATTTTGGGAGACATTTCCTGGTAGGAGTACTGGTAACAGTTCAGAGCTGTTACCACTGCAATATTCCTGCATGAATCTTGTTTACCAAAGCAGCATCCTGGCTAAACTAGTATCTGCAATAGGGTTAAGGGTTAGGGCTGGTCTGGCCACTAGACAAATGAGACATGCTTCTCAAAAGGGAAGAGAAAGGGAGTAAGGGAGAGAGACTTGTGGATTGGGAAAGAAAACTAAAATGGCTTTAATGAAAATAATAATAATAATACAAAAACAAGCAAACAAACAAACAAAATCAAACACACACATACAAAAACCCAAACAAACAAACAAACAACCCAAAACAAACCATCATATATATATATATAAAACCAATATCGAGCTCAAACCCCCTGATGGCAATTATGTCACCATCACCACTGATGCTGAGGAGCATGCACTGAGGAAGCCCCACACTGGACTCAGTGGCAGACAGGAACTGAATTCAGGAGCTGGATTCTGGAATTGGATTTGGGAATGCACAGATTGGGATCAAAGGCAGAATGGACAGAGTTCCTCTTGGACACCAGCCATAGAAGAAGAGACTGACTCTCATGATCCCTCAGGTAAGGAGTTTGACCCTCATATTCCCATACCAAATATGATGTAAATGGAATGGAATGGAATGGAATGGAATAGCTCATTGGTCAGTTTGGGGTCACTTGTCCTGGTCATTCCTCCCTGCAGGTGTGGCCTTTTACTTTCTGCACCCCTCAATGTGGAACACAAGATCCAGCAGTGACTCGATCTGCACACCAATCCTTGGTAGCAACTCTAAACATCTGCCTGGGAAAACATGCTGCTGACTTCAGAAAGTGCAATTAGAACACATAGCTGAAAAGTAAAATTACTAAAGAGAGTTAGTTCTGTTCTAACTCAAAACCAGGAGAGAGAGGAAGGAGGCATTCAATTGTCACCATGCTTGAAATCTATTAAATTTTTAAGTAAGGAAACTCTATGGGACAATGCTTGTGTTCCTGCAAGGAGCACAGTGAGATATGGACCTCCTGGAATCCTCTCTGTTTATTTTATTATTTCACTATATTTTGTCCTTCCTTTCAGATAAATATATACTCTTCATTGTTTGAATAGTTTTTGCTAAGCCAGTCCTGTGTAACTTTCAGCTACTTCAGGAAAATCTCACATAGCAGAAAAGATAATAATAATTCACAAGTGACCAAGTAAGACTCCAAAACAGTGCAGTGAAATACTCTTCTTACTTACATATGTTATATCATGAGGGTTAATGTTCGTGAGACCAGGTGAGGGCACAATTTTACCCTGGGATTGATTCTAAGCTGAGACCATGGTTTCTGGTGCCCTTGTCTTAGACTGGTGAAAGAACATTCACACTCACAAGTGAGAGATACAGGACGGGATACATGATACAAGACAGGGATACAGGAAGGGACTTCAACAAATATTCAACTTAATCTGCACATTCTGCACCATGTATTTTTGTTATAGTGGATCAAATAGCATGTGAGGGTTCCCAGTTAGCTATCACCCAGGGAATGCAAGGAGGAACTGAGTGACAAAAAGAAAGCTACTTGTGGCATTACAGTTGCCAGTGGTTATAATCCAAGCTGTGTGCTGGTATCTGAGCTGACATACTGCTTGGCTGCTGAGTGGTTTCAGATATACAAGGATCTTCTGTGGCTGCTGCAAACAGGCCTTGAGAGAGGCAACTGCTTTTTGTCAACTCAGTCTTTTTTGATCTTATGACATGGTTCCAGTGAAACTATCCAAAGTATTTTTTTCTGTCAAATATTTCACTTTTCTGGACCATTTAGTGTCAGTTTAGAAGCCAGGAAGGTTTGGCATTCCTTACCAGTTCAGTTCATATTCTCTCAGTAGTCAAACCTTCACCAGTTCAAACTATTAATTACACACATCCAACCTCACTTTCATCCAGTTGCCCAAACCAGCAACCACAGCTGCTTCTTCTGGAAGAATGTTTCTGACAGAAGAAATCAAGGAAAGCTCCAGCTCTGGCATATCTTGCATCTGGATGAAGAATGGTAGAGGTATCTTCGTGGAGAGGCCAGGGCATTGCCCAGCCACAGACAGGAGTACAGCTGGAAGTGGAAATGAAGGCCATGCCTCGAAACCTTCCTCAGAGTAGTGCATGGAGTGGTGGATCCACTCCTGGACTCCCAAGTGCAAGAAGGATATGGATGTATCAGAGTAAGTCCAGCAAAGGACCACAAAGATGGTGAAGGGACTGTAGCACTCCTCATAAAAGAAGAGTCTCGGGGCTGTTTAGAGAGGGAAGGTTCATGTGTGTAAATACCTGATGGAGGATTAAAGAAAATGGAGCCAAACTCTTCTCACTGGTATCCTATGAAAGTCCAAGAGGCAATGGGAACAAAATAAAATAGAGGAAATCCATTTAAACATTGGAAAAAACCTTTTTACTGTGAGGGAGGTCAAGATTAGGATTAGGTTGCCCAGAGAAGCTATGGAGTTCCCATCCTTTCAGATATTTAAATCCCATCTGGGTACAATTGTGAGCAACCTTCTCTAGCAGGCCCATCTCTGAGTAGGGGGATGATCTCCAGAGGTGCCTGCCAGCCTTAGCCTTTCTTTGATTCTGTCATATAGAGCATACTACATACACTGAATTAATCCTGCATGCGAACCTGTTTGCTGCAGAATGCAAATACTTCTCCCTTAACTACATGGATCTAAATGAGACAGCCTGGAGTAGCTCCCTCCTCCAGACAAGCCCTACATCTGAAACACCTGAGCCCCTGGAGCTGATTCACTCTCAGTTCTGCCCAGTGGCAGCAGCACATGAGCAGTGAGTTTTTCCTCAGCAAAACTTTCAAAGGGGCAAGTGGGCTAGAATGGAAAGAAGTAATATCATGGACATGGCCCTGAAACTGGCATCTGTGAGCACCATCAGCTGCTCTGCATACCTGGGAAGGCTGCAGACTGCCTGTGGCCTAACCTTCTGAGGTGGGCAACGGGCTCCTTCTCTGTGCTAGTGACCCCTGCCAGGGAAAAGGGAGAGCCAAGCATGGCTCCCTGTCTCTCTCACATTATTTCTGGTTACAAGGCACTTGTGTCTAACTAACCATTCTCCCAGAGAAATCCCCCTAGGGATGAAAAATTTCTTGGAGGTACCTGGGCACCTCTATCCCAGAAAAGTTGCTGGGCATCAGGCACTTCAGTAGGAACAGAGGGTTAAATGACTCTAAGAACCTTCTCTCACCCCATGATTATGAACATGGAGAAAAAGAAAGAAGCAGAGACACAGTTCAATTTTGCTTTTATTGGATCCTCACCTTTTTTTTTTTTTTTTTTTCCCAGGTTTTTAAAGGCAAGAGCCTTCAAGCGACAGAGGGAATGAGTCACTGCAATAGCTTCTCATTAAACTAATGACAAGACATATAAACAGAAGGAGCTCACTTGGCTAATGTTCCAACCATCCACAACACTAAGCCATAGGAAATTAAACCAGAAAAAAAGTCATGTAGCGTGCCTTGGACTGGGTGTTCAATTAACCTTAAATTGGAAATGTTAACATTAGATTTGAAGACAACAGCTAGGCATTTGCACCAGGTGCCCTGTAGCTGGATAAAGTAAAAAAGGAATAAAATACCAAGCTCTCTTGTTTGCACTTTTGAGTGACTATGCACTGGCTAGCATCACCTCTGTTGAACAACATTTCCAAAGGCAAGGAGTTCCTTGGTGTTCTCATTGCTCTCTTTTTTAATACCAAGTCAATTACTCAGACACCTCCTTGGGTTATAGTAGGTGCTGATCACTTTGGAAAAATACTCTCTCAGTAAAAGCCATTATTTGCCTGTCTGATTCTATAAAAATCAACCTGCCAGAAAAATAAATTCTGAAGGACCCCATGCTAAAACCTCTCTTCAGAGAATATTCCATTTTCAGTAGAGAAGTAGATATGAATGATAGTCATTCAATTCAGAGAGATTGAAAAGGCTGTAAGATGTTAATCTGCAGAAAACTCATCTATATAAAGATCCCTAACAATAGAAACCAGAAAGAACAGAATATTAAGATGCTAAAAACTGTATAGAAGTAGAAGGCTGACATGAAAACAGCTCAACAAATTAAATTACACAAATATTGTATGTGATTAGTCCATTAAATTTATCCATTACAAACTGTACAACATTTCTATATGATATAACATGACAGCTGAGCAATCATTTATTCCTGGCATTTCTCAGCACGCAGTAAAAGTACAAGTAGAAGAATGACTTACACTGAGTAGTGCTCACTGCTAAATAATACTATTATCCTGGCAATGGAAAAAATAATTACAAATAGTTGAAGATGGGTGGGTGGCTGGATGGCGGTGTTGCTGATAGACTGAAATGGATATATTTTTAAGTCTGGACATACAAGTAATTTTCTCTACTGGTTTCTGGAGAGAGAGGCTTCAAAAGTGGTATCTAAAAATAAAAGGATGACATTATTATTAAGCACCATCAAGCTGAAATACACTTCTTTATTAAGACACAAACAAACTCTTCATGTCACAGACAATGACTGCTTCTGTTTTCAGTTCTTTGCCAAACTTCTTTGTTTTGGGCCAACAGTTTTCACAAGAAGCAAGTGCATTGGTTAGATCATGTTGGTTTAAGCTCTGTCTAAAGTTGTTCAGTCTCTTCTGAGAAAAGGATTAAGGAGAAAAGTGTTTTCTTTTGCTTACCACAAGTCTTTCAATGCTTTTTAATTAAGAAATTCTAGCATCTCCTTGCTAGAATCATAGAATTATAGAAATGTCTGGGTTGGAAAGGACCTCTAGAGGTCATCTAATCCAATCCCCCTGATGATAGCAGGGACATCTTCTCCTAGAGCAGGCTGCTCAGACCCTTGTCAAGCTGCACCTTGAATGTCTCCAGCGGTGAGGCCTCAAATACCTTCCTGGGCAACTTGTTCCAGTGTTCTACCACCCTCATGGTAAAAAACTTCTTCCTTACATCCAATCTAAATCCACTCTTTTCTAATTTAAAACCACTGCCCCTCATCCTTTCACTCCAGGCCTTTGTAACCAGGCCCTCTCCAGGCTTTTTATCAGCTCCCTTCAGGTACTGGAAGGTGGCTGTTAGGTCTCCCCGGAGCCTTTTCTTCTCCAGGTTGAACAATCCCAGCTCCCCCAGCCTGTCCTCGTGAGAGAGGGGCTCCAGCCCCCTGATCAACCTTCTAGCCCTCCTCTGGACCCTCTCCATCAGGTCCATGTTGTTCCTGTGCTGAGGGCTCCAGACCTGGATGCAGTATTCCAGGTGAGGTCTGACCAGAGCAGAGTAGAGCGGCAGAATCACCTCTCTTGATCTGCTGGCCACACTTCTTTTGATGCAGCTCAGGATGCAATTGGTCTTCTGGGCTGCAAGCACACACTGTCTGTTCATGTCCAGCTTCTTGTCTACCAGCACCCCCAGGTCCTTTTCTGAAGGGTTGTTCTCTACTGCCTCATCCCCAAGATGACATTAATGTCTATACACTTAGTAACAAGGCTTTTTTTTATGCTGCATACAAGGATGATGAGAGATCTGTCTAATGTCCTTGTGAAGCTTTTTTCCATCATATTTGAAAGGTTGTGCAAACTGGGGGAGGTCTCCAACACCTTCAAAAATGGCCAAAAGGAAATATAAGGAAATACCAGCCTCCCTGTAGTCAATGGAAAAATCAAGGAGCAAATCCTCTTGGAGCACATTTCTGGTTATAAGAGTGAGAAAAATGTGACAGGGAATACAGGCAGCATGGATTTACCAGGCATAAATCATGCACAATCACTCCCGACCCACCTGATAGGTTTCTGTGATAAAATGACTGGGTTTGTGGTTTAGAGGAGAGGAACAGGTATAATTTACCTTGATTTTAGCAAGGTCTTGGACAGTCTCCCACAATGTTTTTGTATCCAGTTGAGACATATGTTTTGGATGAGTGGGCAGCTAGATGGGTATAAAAATGGTTGGATGATTGGGATTACAGGATCCTGATTAATGAGCTGTGCTCCACTTGGATGCCTCTGACAAGTGAGAAACTGAAGGGTTCCTCTCCTCTTGAGATCTGTCCTATCTAACATCTTTATCAGTGACCTGGAGGAGGCAACCAAGTGCACTCTCATCAAGTTTGCAGCAAGATGACAGTGACCTGTGGAGACCAATCAATACACTCAAAAGCAGGGCCACCATCCAGAGCGGCCTTGACAGGCTGGAGGAATGGGGCAACAGGAAATCGATGAAGTGCAATGAAGACAAATGCCATGTCCTGCTGCTGTGAAGGAAGAAGCCCCTGGAGTGATGCAGCCTGGGAGCTGCCAGGGGACCAGGCCTGCGAAAAGGACCTGGGGACCAGACCAGGCAGTGAGTTGCACAGGAGCCAACAGTGCTGCCCTAGCAGCAAAGATCAGCAACAGCCTCCTGGGCTGTATTAACAAGGGCAGACATGGCAAGCTGAAAGAATGGATAATCCTCCTTTAACCACCTCCTGGACCACATCAGGATATTGCACTCAGTTTAGTCCACTCAGGACAGGAAAGATAGCAAATTGGAGTTCAGAGGAGACCACTAAGCTGATCAGGGGCTGAAGTACTTGTCCTTTGAGGAGAAGTTAAGGACATTCCCACTTCCTTTTAAGCCTGGAGAAGAGATGGCTTCTGGCTGACCTCACCTCATAGCTTCCTAATTCCTACAGGGAAGTTACTAAGAAGATAGAGCAAGGGTCTTCACTGAGCCCTCCTGCAAGGCAGATTAAGAGATGATCTGAATAAGTTGAGAGATCCAGACAGGATATAAATAAAATATTTTCCTGATGAGGGCAATCCATGTGGGGCACAGGTATCCCACATGGTCTCATCTCAAGCCTTAAAGGTTTTAAGGACCTGACTGGATAAAGTCCCGAGCAACCTGCTCTGATCCCAAAGCTGGCCCTGCTGTGAACAGGAGGTTGAACTCATGACATGATTCCCAACCTGAATTGTTTTGTGATCCAGTTCTATGATCACCCTAAAGTAGACTTTAGGGTAGATCACTGGAAGCATACTTAAATAAAATAGACTTCACTGAAGTAGACAGTAGAACTGGGATTCAGTCTGCTCAGTCATCCTTCACCATCATGACTTCACCAGCAAGATCTCTATTGACTATAATGGCAACTGGAAAGGTCCTAGCAGACATGTGACCGTCTATTTGTGACACCTAAATATTGGTGTGCCAGTCTTCATCTGAATCCCACCTTTACTGACACAAACTGAGCCTGACCACATGAGCATTCCCTCATGGAACAAACGTGAATGTTCCACCCTATGACTTCCACTGCAACAGTCCAAAAAGACTGTGTTTGTGAATCACAGTATAACCAGATCATCAGAAGAGATGATTATACTGCTGTATACAATTTTGATGTGGCCTCACCTTGAGTACTCTGTGCAGTTCTTGTCCCCACAACTTAAGAAGGATGTGAAGGTCCTTGAATGTGTCCAGAGCTGGGCAACAAAGCTGGTGAAAGGGATGGAAAGAATGTCCTGTGAGAAGCAGCTAAGGAGTTTGGGCTTGTCTAGTTTGGAGAAAAGGAGGCTGAGGGGGCAACCTTATTGCTCTCTACAACTTCCAGAGTAGGGGAAGTAGAGAAGGAAATGCTGATCTCTTCTCCCTGGTATCCTGTGATAGGACATGTGGGAATGGTTCAAAGCTGTGCCAGGTAAGTTTTAGACTGGAGGCATTTCTTTACTGAGAAGTTGGTCTAACACTGGAATAGGTTTTCTAGCCTGTCAGTGTTTAAGAGTCATTTGACAATGCCCTTAATAACATGCTTTAACTTTTTGTCAGCCCTGAATTTCTCAGGCAGTTGGTCTAGGTAATCATAGCAGGTCCCTTACAGCTGAAAATAATCTATTCTATTCTATTTTACTGCTACTGCTGTAGGTCAGCCATAGTCAGACGAGAAAGGTCATCAGCTTTGGCTGGTTTTGGAACCTGGCAGACAAAGGTACCGATGATTTACAGAAGGATAAGAAAAGGAGAGTGACAAGATGGAGGATTTAAAGGTAACAAAGGAAGGGATGTGCTAACTATGGAGGTTAAGGCAGGGAAAGAGTAAGGAGACAGCAGAAGCAGAGAAAGTATCTGGGGATGTATGGTTGTGGTTGAAATCAGGAGTGGTTGGAGAGGATCTATACCTACCAGATAACCCTAAAATAGACAATGCTGTCCTTAATGTCTGGTGCTCGTGTGCTGTCATACAATAGCCATGGAGTGCAAAAATAACTAATTCAGCAATTTGTGCATTTGCATTATAGTACAGTAGACAAGTAGTCACCAGAGCATTAAAGTCTGCATCAAAATATATATGTGCAGTTTCACAGACAGTCATAAGTCTGGTATTTTCTAAGAGCAGTGTGTTTGCCACTACATTCTTCACCACTTTATGGTATTGTTTATGAAGTTTGGATTGCTGAAGTCTTGCAGCAAGACTTGTGCCTTACCTAACCCTCAGAAAGGCATCCAAGTGAATAGTGAATCTGCATGAAGAACAGTTTAATATGCTCATCAGCAGAAGTTTTCACAGTAATGAAGTTCAAATATTGGTATTAAGAAGACAAAATCCCCGCTAAAGGAATTTTAATTCCTCCTGGTTTAATTTTAAAGAAATGCTGCCATTGCTAAAAGTCCACAGTTTTGCTCTCTTTAAATACTAGGCAAAAGAACAATGTTTACTTCCACTCACCAGACTCAGACTCTCCACAGGAGTAGAGACTCTCTATCCAAAGGGAAAGGAGGTTGACTATCTGGTTTCATTCCGAAGGACATGAGACAGGCTAATGCTGAAGATAAGACACTCCTCAGAAAACACTGCACTCCATTACGCAGTGGGGAAGAACCGAAAGATGGAGTTGGAAGAAATAAATATGGAAAATTGACCCAAAAGCCCCAAATGTGATAAATCACAAATCCACAGTCTTCTGTATCCTGAGACCAAGCACACCTTTGAACTCTTGCTTAAATCTGGACTTTGTCAACCCAAAATTCTGATCTATGTGAGTAATCTATTAAAAAGAGGCAAAAAGAACAGATGCTATACACTGAGTAAAGTGGTTGCTCAATTACATTTTTTATTATCCAGTGCCCCAAACAGAAGAAAGTGTGAAATTAATTAATAACAATCAAACTCCTGTATGTAAATATCAAGACAACTGTTGAACAAGAAATTTACGATCAATAACCTCAGATAAGACAGGTAGCTCAATAAAAACCATTTCTAACAATTCCAACTTGTAGCAACAATGAAAATGTCAAAGAAGCTGAGAAAAGCTTTCTTCTACCAGAAAGCTGACTTAAAAATAAATGACTGATAGAGGCTGAATTGAATAATAATTGCAGTTAAGTAGTCTAATATGACTAAAGACAATATGTTCTTCAACTTTAGAATTATCTACTTATGCACTACTGTAAAAAGATAAATTAGATCCAAAAGCTGTTTCCCAACACTGGTATTAGTTAGCTAAAAAGAAAAATTCCCTAAGGTCAAAGTGGCATTAATAATGATATGTGGGTTAAACTTCTGCAAGGGAATTCCATGCAGGATCAACATTTAAAGTAAATCAATCTTTTAAATTCTGGATGTGTTATTTAAGGTGAATAGGTAGATTAACTGAAAAAAACCCACATATTAAGCACATTATTGATTATTCATTAATTCTCTTAGTGCTCTTAACAAATATGATAACCTGGTCTGAGACCTGTTCATGCACCTTATATCTCATCTCCCATTATTTATGAAGAACATTTCCCCTGAAGTTTGTTAGGAAATGAAATTCTAGGATTGGAAACCTCCAGAAATTAATTGAAAAAAAAAAAAAAATCTGAGCTACACATCATTGAATTTTCATTTGTGTCTGTGTTGAATTCTTACACTGATTCTTCAATTAAAATATATCTAGGGGACATGCAGTCCCGAGATGGCTCTTTGTTGAAATTTAATGCCATTTCACATGTGGATTTTAAGAAGAAAAAGTATAATCATGTTAATTAATCAAACATTTGTGATGTAGTGGGTAAAAACCAGGGCATTAGCAAATCGATTTCACATGAAGTAGTCCAGATGTAAATGCCAACACTGTAATTACACAGAGGCCAGGAGATGACCAGGGGAGGCAGCTCATCACACAACACTCACTTGTCACTATCTTTGAATACAGACACAAACTTCATGTTAGAATAGGGCAAGAAACTATCTCCTCATTTTCTCAATTTTGGAATTCCTCTGCCAAACTGGGACAAAACACAAGAACATCAAAGAGACCAAAAATAAAATGAATTAACAACCCCCGTCCCCAACAAATATAGCTTTAGAGCAGTGGAAATGCTTTCTTCCAGGTGTTAATCTTTTTCATTAAAAGACTTACTTTTCATTGTAGTTACATTTCAGAAGGGAAGTATTTATGAAATGAAAAAAAAGATAATTTCATTTTGAAGATACTGGAATAAGATATTAAACAAATGTAAAATCTTTTTGACTTGGAAAAAAAATACTTAAAGCAATCCTTTGTCATAAAAAAGTCTAGTTTTGACAAATTGGCATTTTCAAACTAAAAAAAATATCTTGTAAATCACATCCAACTCTACACATCTCCAGAATGCATTGCAATGAACTGATTCTTGTGTGCTTATGTATGTGCATTAGGAAGGAACCAGCTACAGGCTGACAGCCAGATGACCTCCTATGATCTTTGGACTTCTAAGTGTGAAAAGTAAACAAAATGAAGACCAGAAGAAGGAGGTCTCACCTTGTAATATGACTTTCAGGGAGTTTTGAAATACTTTTCTTTTTGTTTCTGGCTGCAATACAACAGAGATGACTACTAGAAAATATTCTCTATTAAATAAATCAATTGCTTGAGCTATCCTGATTACTTTTTCAATATATATATATATATTCAGTTCCACATCTATTAGTAGGTATATTTCATTTGTGCAAGATGATACCAGAACTTGAAAAATTATGAAGTGAGCTTAGTCAGCCATCGGAGTACTTGTGAATATAATTTGTAAGTATAATGAGTTATTTTTTTTCTTCTTACTTAGGCCTTTATGCCCCTAATAACTGCAGTACTTAAGTGGAAACAGGAGCCACATGTGGCCCTGTATCCCAAAAGCAGTCATCAAGTCACATCAGATTGCACAGGTGCCTGAGTTAGCTATCTCAGAGCATGCTGGCCTCTGTCTCATACTGTTTGGTAAAACATCAAACATCTTGGTGAAATAGCAGCTGGACTGTTCTTGAAAGGGAAATATGGGGCCAAAACCTCTTCTGACCTTGGATCTCCAAGAGGTCAAAATAACCCAAACACAAATTTTAGACCAGCCTAAATATAATGTTGATGAGGAGGCTTTATAATCAATTCTTTGTCAAAGCTCAGCAAGATTGTCTTCACTCCAGTCCTGATGAACTCTGGTGCATCCCAAGACAAATCCTCTGCCTTGGCAGGGATAGAAAGGGGCTAGCATAGGGCAAGCCATGCCAAGGGCACCCCTATCTCCTTTGAGCCCCAGAATACTTGTCTCTTTGCTGTTCTCTTTCTATATATGCAGTTTATAAAATTTGACTGCCCAGGAAAATTGGATGTCAATAGCTATTGCACTCCATATTTCCCTCTTTCTGCAGATGGAAATTTCCTATCAGTCTGATGCCCAAAATGGCAGGCAGGGTAATGTGTTATCAGAGCTGGCAGGCTGAAGGAGCTGAGGATGTCTTGTCATATACCACTTTGGACAAGAGAGAAATAGCACATAATGGAGCCGTTAAGAGGTAATTTTCACAAAAGAACTCAGGAAAGGAAATCTGGTTGACAATAAATGGATTAGAGGTAGGACAACACACCAGTCAGTCACCACAGACACATCTTCCAGGAAAATACAGCTGAGAAGTAGATGGAGGACAAGAGCTTGTTGACAGCAGATGGCTCAAGCAGTGTGAGGGCAATGTCATCCAGTCATCAAATGTGTCGCAAGAGGAGAATTTACAAGGTATTTTAAAAGTATGCTTCATATTTATTTGTCCCAGTCATGTGGTAAAATAAGAATGTAGAACTTTACTACTGATGCTCTATTTTCATTTATCTGTGTGCTTATACAGCACAGCTGACATGGCTCCATAAACAATTTCTGTGGCCAACTACTGCAGTGATGAAGCTGTAAAATGTGTGCCAAAAGCAACAGGTGAGTGATGTTTTCAAAGCCACTAAATCTTTTCTGTTGAGTTTGAATTCAGAACAAATTTCTTCTCATTAACACTGTTATTATTACCATTATCTGTATGACTGTGATTTATAGAGGTTGTCACAGAATAAAAGATCTCCCTTGTCCCACAGAAAATCATGATTTAAGTTTAAGATGACAGACTATTAAAAACACCAGTGAGGTTACAAGTGATCTCCAAGGAAAGAGATGCTAAGTGGCAATATGAGAAGGAAGATAAAGTTGCTAAAAAGGACAAGATTTTCCAATTATTTTTTTTTTGGTAGGTGTTACATAAAATAAAGTTAGAAGGAGTATTCTGAAAGATAGCAAGAGGATGTTTATGGCATTATCTACTAACAAGCTTGAGAATGGAATGGAGTCACCACGAATGTGCTTGAAATTCAGCAAGCAGGAGATTGGAAACTGTAGAGCAGTCAAAGATAGCAGTGGTCTTTGAAGAACTGAATGCCAGGTGACAGGCAGCATAGGGACTGGCCATGAAAAGCTTTGAAAATAGACATGTCACTTAAATTTAGTGAGATAGAGATGCAGGATGCAAAGACATGGAAAATAACAGGTAAGTGATAGCACTCTGAACAGATAAGGGGAAAAATGTGTTCATCAAAGCCAGAGGAAAATCTGTTGCAACAACTAAGACAAGCTGATGATGAGAGTTATAAAAGAGTGAATTGACTGCAAGCATGACATTTATGCATTGCTGTTCAGGGTGTGCTTCAGGATGTCAGGAGTTGCAGAGAAATTGCAGATGAAGTTGATGACCAGGCTACGGATCCAGGAAGGGCTACTACCCAAAGGAACTAATGCCAAAAAAGAGTAAGGGAGTGATAAAGCACTCTAGTAACTATAAGTGATAGCTGGGCATCCATGAGGAGTTGGTGTCTTGGGTATATCAATAGAGAAAGGCTGGTTAGATACATGGGCTGTCTTGTTGGAGACTGGAAGAAGATCCAAAGGAAGATAGTCACAGAAACCAGAGAAAGACAAGGTTTTCCAAAGAATAATCTGATCAATGATGTCAAACAGACAGCTGGTCAGGAAGTGTATTGCTGTAGCACAGATGCCAAGCCTCTCTGTGAAAAGTCAGTGAATAATTAGATGTAAATGAGAGCTTAAGGAAACAGAGTAAAAGATAGAAACCACCTTCAGAACAAGGTGCAATCAAAATGGAGGATTGAAGTTCTTGTCAAGGAGGAGGGCAAGGGGGAGTAGTTGAGGCAAGGGGAAGTAGTCACACAAAGCAAATAAAGATGAAAGGAATGCTTTAAGATGAACAAGGTGGAAATCTAGTCTAGTTGAGAGGTGTCCCTGCCCATGTCAGGGATGTTGGATTAGATGATCTTTGAGGTCCTGTCCAACCTAAGCCATTTTGTGATTCTGTGAAACTTTTCTGCATAGTGGTGAAAGAGGTCCTGGGAGGAGCAAGAAGAAAGGGGAAGTATAAATGAAAGGATAAGAAAAGTTCTGAGGAGAACAACAAGGTCTTACCAGGAATGAAAGTTAGCATTGTCTTAGATACTCTATTCTGTCTCTGTAACTTATTACTCATGGGTTTATGAGCTGATTAACTTGACTGTTATCCACTTTTCCTGCTGCGAAGCAGAAAGAATCTTCAGAAAGAATTTTCAGAAAGAAAACTGAGTGGAGAGTTTTGCTAACTCTTCATTCTGACTCAAAGAGAAGGATCAGTGATGGAAGATGATTGTAGAGAATGGTAGAATCAGTAGATTTGCTTGCTTGTCACAATTTAAAGGTCATCCATGATGCTGGATAGACAGAAGATTAGATTGTATACTGGAGGAACCGAAATGTTAAAGTGACACTCAACAGCACAAAGTAGAAATGACAATGTTTTCTGTGAGCAGTGTACCATCACCCTGCTGCTGGCTTTATGAAAATAAACTATTTGGAAAAATAAATTATGAGAGCTTGGATCAATGACTATGGCTCCCAAGTTACATAAAGGCATAAGGTCTCATGCTTTTGAAGAACTTGGTGGTGCTATGATAAAGTCAGTGCATGATTTAACACTATTTTCCAAAAAAACTTTCACCTTCATGATCTAAGGTAATGTCTGATTTTACCAGATGAGCTGGCATATAGAAATATCCAAACAATACTGATCAATCTTTTACATGCTGAGGTGAGCTTCCACTCCATGATGACCTCTGTATCACCTGCTCTGGGTAATTGACTAAATGGGAGACTGCCAAAGTAGTCACTCACATCTTTTTAACTGGTCTGTAGCCAGTAAATCTTTCTAGTGTGCTACAACAGCCATCAGATATAAGAAAATTTGAAATACCAGATCTCATTTCAAGAAGTTTCTGAAGTTGTTTGCTTGCACGTTTACTGATTATGAAGCACTGTCCATAGACTCAGCTTTGGGAAAGACACACAGTAAGTTAAAGAATCAAAGGATCATGCCATATTTCAGGTTTGAAGGGACTTCTGGTGGTCTTCCAGCAACCAATTTCTAGAAGAAGTCAGGGTCCTGAAAACAATGTGACTTCTCCCATCAATGTCAACAAGGAGTAGGACCAATGGCATCTTCTCTGCATAGCTATAATCTACCAGGATTTGTTTACCTCAGATAACTTCCGAATTTTTAGAAGTAATTTTTTTGAAAGATACCTTAGGAAGTAACATGCTGCCTCAGATAACCCACAGAACATCAGGGGTAGAGGCAAAGACTATTAGAGACAGGAGACAGATGTATTTGTGATGGGGCATGGAGAACAGGCCATGGGATAGCAGATGTAAAGAATCAGTTCAGGAAGAGATGTCCAGGGATAAATTTCCCTTTGTTATCCACTTATAAACTTAATCTTCATTCCTATTGAACTATATTTTTTTAGAGATAATATATACTTCATCTATATGATATGTGTGACAATACATATGACAGCTCTGCCTTCTCTTCAGAGACTGAGGTTAAATTGCTGGAGACTACAAATGCTCTCAGTTCCCAGAGGAAAGTTCTTTTCTATGGCAATGAAATTTTTCCCTTAGCTTTCTCTGATTGTTCCTTGATGGAAAAGAAATCACAGTGTCTTTCTAATTTTTGTAAGAAACTATAAGGACCTGGGAAAAGTGAGGGGGAAATGACCTAACCAATGTAATTGTTGATGGAGGATTTGAAAGAAAAGGTGGTTTCTTGGCTGAATTGGAGATAAAGAAATCCAAGCACAGAAGGAGGGATGAATACAATAAGGAGACAAATACAAACTGGAGGTATAATTTGTTTGCTAACTGGTAGGTAGAGAAAGCAGATATATATATATACACACATATGTATAAGGATTCCTTGAAGCTGTTTTGTAGATGCAACTGTGAGGATTTTGAAAGACAAGCTACTAGTGATTGAAAGAAAGTAAGACACTGGGAATGGGATGGGTGCAGTCAAACCACAAGATGCAAGAGCAAAGCCAGACAAGGCAGGACGTATGGGGAGCCAGAACCAGGCAGATAACAGAACACATCAATTCTGGTGGGCAGGATTTCTCTTGCCAATCTGTAGAGCATCTAAAACACACATCTGTATCTAAACCTAAACCTGCCACTATGACTCTAAATTTAAACATGCACCCTGACTCTTCCTTCATAGTCAATGGAGAGAAATAGGCACTTCTATAGGGGAATTGAAAGAGAGTATACCAGACAAGGTCAAACTTTTAGATGTCTGAACTAAAGCAGATATATCCTACATTGTGTGTGTGAGTCCATTATCTAAACATGGATATGTGTTGCCATTTGAGATGCCCTAAAATATCTCTCTTCTATTTACCTGTTGTTAGTGATGACATGGGGGTCCCTTAGGTTTGGTGTCACATCTGCTAGCCTTGATGGAGGCCTCTGTGATGCCTCAAAAGTCTCTAGGGCCTATGTATGGACAACTGAGCAGAGCCTCTTTTATCTGCAAAAGGAAGAGAAGATGGATCTTTCATTTTGGAAGAAAAGTCTGCATTTTGAAATAATAATTTTTTTTCCCCCCTCTATTTTCTCTATCATTTGCTAGAAAGAAATCGGGGATGTCTCCTTTCATAGATTGTGCTGCTTTATCCTGAAACAAAATGGTCATCAGCCTACAGAGCTAAGGGCTAGAAGAGAATATGATGCTTATTGTTTCAGCATGGGATTATTCTTCTCAAAGTTTAGACACCTAATTGGCGCTTCTGAAGTGTGAGTTACCTCAGCCTCAGACGGACCCATTCACTAGGTAGCTCTCTGCTAGTGCTTATTCCCATCATTTGCTCATAAAAGGAACACATGTAGACACCCATATTATACATGCTTATGTTGGAGCAGAAGAATTAAACCTATGGCTGGGATTCGTTTTCTTCATCCCTACATATCTATGGCAGAGATCTTTATTTCTGAATTAACTACATTAGACTCCTCTTGTGCTCACTGGGGAGAAATAAGGATTAATTTGACCTATTTTAGCCTAATCTCATTTAAATAAAATGAAATGTGCCCTAGAGGTGACTATTATGGGAGTTTATGGTGACAAACTCAGATGTAAATGTCCCGTTTCAGGCTATCTTAAAGTGTCAGCTTTTAAATGTCTAACTAAATCTACCCTGTAGCCAGATTACAGAGATTCATTAGGTCATTGCAAGACCTTCTTTACTCCCACAGCCTGGGTGGTCTAAAGGGCACAGTGATCACATATATGTCCCTCACCATGGACTGGCACTGGTTGTAGCTAACTCTTCAACTTCCCTCTATGTGTCCCTAGAGCAGGTCTGGCTCAGAAGAGGGGAGATGTGCGAGCAGAGGGCACAATGTCCACATCCAGGGACAGTTGCTTTGGGAAGGTAAATGGTGACCGTGTCTTTAATCACAAAGGGTTTAATTAACATTTGCAGGATGCTCACCGTTTACTCCCCCAGCCCTGCCAGTAGTTCCTACTAGCTGAATGGAAAATGCTGTTCCCCCATCGGTGGCATTTAGTGTGCCTGGGACAGTGGGGTAATGGAAGGTCTCTGGCTTGGGACAAAGGAGAAAGGAATCAGCATGTTTCCTAACACAAGCTTCCTGGTCATGACAGACCTGCTCCAGGAGACTCTTGGTCTGTCCCCAGTTCCTTCCCCTACCACCAGCTGCACTGGAGATGCCACCTTTTCAGCTGCCCTGGCTCTGTTGTCTGTGAATCTGCTGAGGGGCAGAAACCTCTAGCATGGCAGCAGAAGTGATCATTCTTCACTGTTTTTTCTTTAATCAATTACCATTTGTGCCTACAAGGCAAAATTAACAACTCCAGCTGCCAGTGGATACAAGCTGGAGAAAGTGAGCATATTAAATTTTTAAGACCTATATCTGAAACAGAGAATTTAAGCCAGACTTCGAAGATCTCTGCCTCACATGGGACACAGGTATTGATCTGTGTCTCCTTTCTGTGTCCTTGCTTCTTATTTAATTGTAGGCCTCCTCAGAGTCAGAAAACAAGAGTAGCCTTGTATGAAAGGACTTGTCTGGAACATATGGAAGCTCTCTGGGAAAAGCAGAGATTTTAGAGAGCTGAACAGTAGCATTTGTCATGGAACTGTCGAGGGAACAGCTTATTAAGTGACGTGAACAATCATAGTGGAATGAGTATCTGTATAGTTATAGTAACTGACTCTAACCTAATTTTTTTTTTTTTTAACCTGATGGACTTAGTGGAAATGTGTTTAAAAGGGAGCCATTAACTATGAGAGACCCCACACCGAGCTCTTTCCAGTTCAAGATAAGCCAAGCCAATAGATAAATTATATTGGTGCTTCTTACTATTTTTATGTAATATTTTTATACACTGTTACTGATATCTAACAGAGATTTCTGATTAATTTCCTCAAATACATACTTAGCAGAAAGCCTGCTGTTTCCAGCTGGATCACTTCCCTACACTGGGTCACTGTCGGTGCCTGGGAGCAGAGCAACAGCAAGTGCTACGTTTTCAGCTGCAAAGGGAAGTCAGTTTCCTTTTAGCAACTGCTAAGTGACAGTGTTAATTAAACTCCATCCTTGTGGGGTGATCTCATGGCAGATTAGCCCAACGTAAATATGGGATGCCCTTCACAGCCCCTGTCACCCTTCTGTAAACACACCTCCCTGAAACTGCACACTACACTAAGAACTGCAGGAGTACCCGTCCTGGTGTGTGGGAGTTGATGGGAGCAATGGCAGAAGCTGGCAGATGGGTGGACGGTAGCCCAGAGTCATGGAATCATTTAGGTTAGAACAGACCCTGAAGATCATTGAGTCCAGCTATTACCACGGTGTTTCCTCCAGGTTTCAAACCTGACACCTTTCATGTATTAGGCAAAGATGATAACCCGTACACTATGGGAACTCCAGCTAATATGACTGAATTGTGGTGGAAGTGTTCTTCTGGGTAATCCGAGGGTTGTGTTCTGATTTGGAGACATGCATGATGAGATTTTTGCTTTATTTTCTTTGTCTCCAGCTCTGAGATTTTGGGTGGGAAGCTTTCTCTCTGAGGATATTTCTATGTAAAAACGACCAAGTTTTCTTTCATAATAATTAGAAATACTAAAATCTGAAATTCCAAATGCATTTAGTGTTGCTGTTACCATTTTTCATTTTCCATTTTTCTCAATATTTTAAAAATAACAGTCCCAGTGTTAAAGTCATCTGCAGTTTGTTTAACCTCCCCTTCCCAAGCCTATCCTTGACTCCTAGCTCTATTCCTTTAAGTTTCTCTCTTTCTCTCCTAAATTACTTTATATCTAAGCAGCAAAACGTGCAGACTTCACTGTGAATTTGTCCCTGGCCACCCTCAGGGTTTATGTGCACTTCAGACTGTTAAACTGTATCAGAGTAACCTTGCTGACCTGGGTTAGTCAATTTAGGTACCAGAGATGTGACTGCACTGCAGAGGACAAACTGTTCTCACTGGTCACATAACAGCCACATTGTTGCAGTCTGAGATTAATAATTGTAATTAATGATACATACTTCCCTTTATCCTTCAAAGAGTTTGGGGAGGGACGTAGAGGAAGCAATCAGGTCCGTAAATACAGCTAGGAAAGCTTTCAGAAACTGCCTGGAAGGAGAGGCTCAGCAGATTTTGAAGCTGGTTTCCCGAGCCCTTGGTTCATTACATTAGAAGAAAACTCAGAGAGAAAAGGGACTTTTCCAGTTCAGTGGCTTCTTTGGAGAAGATAAACATGACTTTCGGTTTTCATTTCAGTTCCCAAAGAACATAGAAGAGAGAAAGAAGAGCCTAAGGGTTACCACGGGAAAAGAAGAGATGACAGATGACTCTGCTGTCAGCAGGGCAAGTATGAGACAGAAGGAAAAAAGCTCAGAACAACCTGCCTAAGTTATCCCTATATACTTGTCCCTCAGCAACATCATTCCATTTTAGCAGAATATTTTTAAATTTTTTTTTAGTTTACATTTGTCATGAAATTAAGGATTCATGCAGACCTTATCAAAATAAGCTCATCTGGAAGTGGTTATTGGTGCACAAACAGTCTGGGGGGCCTCGTGGGGACAGAGAAGTGACCTAACAGGAAAAGCTCTGTGCTAGAAAAATGCATGGCACAATGAACAGGATTAGGAGTACTGCCCAGGCAGGTATACATAAGCTTTCCTGCACTCCTTTGTTTATAAGGAGCATTTCCACTCTCCCAGGTGGAAGCATATTTGCAGACATTTCACTGAAATGTTCTTGTAGGCTGCTTTCATTAGTGAAGTTGTAAGTAAATAAGACAGTGTGTACCCTTAGCACAATGGTGATACATTCCTTTGGAGCACAGAGGGCTTGGCTAAAGCTACAGTGTAGACCAAGTCTTTTCAACATAGTGCTTTCTTTACAGTAACTATATCCTAAAGTGCATTCATGGCAAATCTAACCTTTCTTTCCTACATCAATATTAAATCAGTGGACTCTATAAGCCAAAAAACTCCTGAGCTTGTATATTAGAATTAAATAAAGAGTTTGACTACATAGTTTATCTTTGTTCTGTCTGATCCTGAAGGAAAATTACTAGGTAGAGAGCAGCTAATCACAGGGGTTTTTTGAGGGTATTTAATATCTGCTTTGCTTAACTATTTGTGATTTAGTAAAGTGAAGTCAGCTGAAGAAGAGAGGCTCTTTTTGTAGCACTGTATCAGACAGTACACAAGACGGTACACCTATGTAAGTGGCACCATAGGAACAAGGCAACTGGCCATTTATTAAACTCTACCCATAGTTTGTGGGGTCTTCAAGAGAGGCAGAACCTAATGAATGGCTTCTGAATACAAGAAAGAAAAAATTTTAATGAGAAGCAATTCCTTATATTACACCAGCTAAGCAGGCTGGAACGGACAGATTCTCAGGTGTACAGGCTTTTATTCAAGCAAGCTGTGCAAAACTCATATGCCCAAAAGACTTCCTGGTTTTTGCAGCTCGTATTGATTAGCCTGAGATATTACCACACAACAACCAAGGAATAAAAAAACTGGCAGCATTTCTGGAAGGCATGCAGATGTAGAAGGACTTAGGGTCATTTCCTTCAAGAACAAAGATGATACCTTGGGCAGGAGCTGATAAAACATAACTTTCAAATAGTCCCATTTAAAAACCTTCTTATCAAGGTGGGAAGGTTACTACGAGCACCAGGGAGAGGTCTTGAGAGTACCAGAAATAGTCTTGAGAAGGTAAAGCTCCTCTTTGCCTCCACCTTGCCCTTGCAAGCTTTCAGGTTTGATGGATAACTAGCATCCCGCAAAAGCCAAAGGCATCCAGTGCCTTGCAGCATTTGCAGGGCAAGCCAGATTTGGTTTTTGTCATCCAAGTGGGAAGAGCAGAAGTTCCTCCTGTGAGAAAAAGAAGCCTGCAGAGGGGATGGCAGCAAAAGTTAATGGAAAACGGATACGTTCACAAGAGGCTGAAGTTCAGGCTGAAGTTCAGGAGAGCCACAGGAGGTTCACTGTAGAGCACTTCTAATGAAAAGAAGAGTACAAATAACTGGATACTTGGAAATCTGCAGACAAAACAAGCTGTAAGACTTCCTTGTTTTTCATCTTTATCATTTCTGTGAGCTGGTAATTGAGGGTGCTCAAAGCAATAGAGGCCTGAGGCCAGGTGTTATCTGTC
The DNA here is from genome assembly GCA_024611175.1 of Megaceryle torquata. Taxonomy (NCBI): domain Eukaryota; kingdom Metazoa; phylum Chordata; class Aves; order Coraciiformes; family Cerylidae; genus Megaceryle; species Megaceryle torquata. The sequence continues at coordinate 81,829 of JANIJG010005731.1, forward strand.
TTGGAAGTTTAGCAGGTAAAACTCCAGTACAAAAAAAAAATATGGTGCAACAGTGTTTTCTGGGACTGATGAACATGTAAATAAATCAGTTATAAGGCCATAAAAAATAAGAAAGTTGAAACTGTTCCTTCATACTTTTCTAACCTTTGTAGAAAGCATCAGCTTTATATAATACTGGAATAAAAAGAACTAGAAAATTAACTCCTACAGTATATTAATCTCTCCTGACTCCAGATCAGGTAAAGTAATTTAAATACAAGTCTAGTCATCGTGATCACTGAAACAGTGGGTGAGAAAAAGTTATGAACTGATAGAAATGTCATATGTATCATTGCAGTTGTGGCTTCATTAGGTTTGATCAACAAATAAGTCATTGCACACTGGCCTTTTGCAATGTTTGTGTTTATTCAAAGCCATACGTGTACTGCTGCAGTTGCAGAACTCCAGCCCCTTGGCCTTACAGAGCTGCTTTCCTAAATGCTTATCTCTGCTCTTTGGGCTTACACATGCTCTACTACTTTGTGCTATTATGGGGAAGTACCACTTGCTTCATGCTACACTGGACCACTTTTCTAGTTCCAGATTGTCTCCAAGCACATGCTACAGTATGTCCATACCACCTACCTTCACTCCCCTCTGCTGTCTGTCCTTGTCTGTAGACACCCACATCCCATCTCCCCAAGGCCTGATGTTACGAAGTTCCCGAACTTAAAGCTCTCTAGCAGCATCTGACACTCTCCCTCATCACTGGTGCTGTCACTGTCTTGCCCCAGGGTGTGTATGGCTCCATTCACATGCCATATTTCCACTTTGGGGCCCGAGCAAAATAAAGAGCAGGTCCCCACTCCCTTGCAAAGGAAGGGCAGATAGGTAAAGAAAGGAAGAATCTGAGGGAAGTGAGATAAGGCTTGCACAACTAGAGCAAAACACACAGTCTTGTGAGTGGCAGAACAAATTAAAACTAAGCTTATTGAGGACTTACATTCTGAGTAAAGTGTTCCTGTGTGGATGCTCTGCTTTCTAATCAGAGCTGAACTCACCCAGCAGTCCTTCTCTTTCTGAAATCCTTTAAAGTACCCCTTCACTTAGTTGCCTATTTTCTTGAGATATGGGGCAATTTAATATTCTTAGCAACTCTACTCCTCCTTCCCATGTGGCTGAAATTAGCCAATTCCTTCAAAACATATTACCCAGGAAAAGCAGACACATTGAGAATGCTATTGCATTTGTCATGCTTTCCAATGAAATTCGGCTAAAAATAAATTGCTCTTTGCTGCATTTGGATATTTTCCTGTAGGAAATCTGGCCCATGATGTTTCAAAGTTCTTCTCTTGCCCGAGTACAAGGGTGTGCAGAGGGATGTGAAAGTTTTTCAGAAGCTCAAGGTAACAGTTTTGGAATGTGTGTGTGTGTCCCACAAGACGCAGAGCTCATGGAGGGACTACACCACCTGTCTATGCCCCTTATTCACCTCACAGATCTGCACCACTGCTCATACCTACTCTCTTTGTATCATACTTTTGCTCTGATCCTACACAGTGTGACACCTGAACACTGAACTTCCCCACACTCAATCTCAGTATGACTCATCTGGTCTTAGTGTGTCCTGCATGATTTTATGCTCCCACATAGCTTATGGATGGTCCATATCTTTCTTGATTCAGTTCAGAACTGGGCTAGTGATGTATAAATGGAAGAACTACTGAGCATTGGTAGTGATTCTTTCTGTGGAGAAGATTTCTGATAGTAAAAACCCCACAACATATCAAGGGGTCTGGCTGGAGTGTACAAAGTTTCATAAATCTCTAGAAGCTAAAATGTTATTGAGATGTTTTGAAGAAATTATTTCTTATAAGAGCTGGTTGAGAATTTATTCCTAAAATAAAGGCTTCCAAGAGTTTATTTCAGGAACATACTTCTTAGTCATATTCAGTAACGAGATGCTAACTCCACCCCTTAGAAACTGTCATTACTATACAGTGCAGAGAAAACCAGTAAGATCCACCTGGATTTAAACATTAGTATTTTGTTTTCTGTATTCTAAAAAGTTGAATTTTAGGGTTGACTTTACCCTAGCTTTAGTGTTTAGGCTGAGGTAATAATCTGTGGCATGATTCATTTGCCTACATATGGACATAAAAGCTATGTTAGACACCCTGAGGTATCCTGCCTGATCTCCTGCAGACGTTTCTAGGGAATGTGGACCATCTGTAGCATCAGACCTGCCAGCCCTGTTCAGACATGGTGCATCCCATCCTCACAATCCCTCCAGTCAATGAAGGCAAAAATACTTCTCTGATGTGGGAGTAATCCCTTGTTAGAACATGTGTCTGAGGCATAAGTCAGCTTTATAAACACAGATATCCAGTGTTCCTTGAGATGCCCCAGAATAAGCCTGTGTCCTCACAGGGCTGGCAGATACCATATGTGACCCGTATCCTACTGGCGTGCCAACTGTATACTCTGAGGTACTCTAGGAAATGTCACCTTGCACCAGAGCCTGTGTCTAAAGACCTGAATTGGGCCCAGGGAGGAATGGGATGAGTTGCTGCCAGCAGATGTGTATTCTCACACCAACTGAAGAGGGAGACTAAGCAACTAGTTTAGATGGGTTTTAGATATCTGAAGTTGGGTGAGATGAATCCCTATGCATATAGTAATGCAGAGTTTGAGGGAAGTAGCATGAATGACAGAAACTGCACACAGCATGTGTGCAACCACGGCAAACAACATGATCAGCTCCACAACTGCCTCTAGCATTTCAATTCCTTCATTTAGCACAAGCTTCTGGCCAAAGAAGGTCCCTCATCCACTGAGCTAAATATAAGGGACAACACTCTTGCCTTCTGTTGCACTCACAAATGCAGAGGCAACGCACAAAGATCAAAATGTAAAGAAAGGGGGAACTGGGTTGGAAAAGATCAAGTTATTTCACTAGCGTGGCCTTTCCTCTATTAATTACATCGCGTGTTCTGAGGATTCATTTGTCAGGAGCAGAATCGGAGATGAGGGCCTGAGTGTGACAGAGATGCTGACAGCAAGTCAGTGAAATTACAGTTGGACTCATCTGAGCTCTGAAACCCTTCCTTCACCCATCACCAACCTAAGGGAACAACTTCACATGCAAATAGGAGATAGTAATGAGTTGTATAGTTCCTCTGCTACAGTTCTCAAGCATGTATACACTATAATTACTAATTTTTTTTAATCATTCTGTTCGTATGACCGTGCTGCTATCTCACCATCATCCTGAACTAAGCAAAACCAGCCCTGCTGGTCTCCATTTGGAAGGGAGCCACTGAAAGCTGACTGATCCAGTAAAAACACTGCCTCTAATCCAGTAACTGAACTGATGCCCCTAATGTGACACGGGCCACAGTGGTGTCTGTGGACCATTTTTTGGCACTTGCTGTCTTTAACATGCACCTATCTGCCAATTTACTTAATGTCTACAATATGCACCTTCCTCTTGAAATGAGATCATGAGTGCAGACATGAGTGCAGTTCAAGGGTGAGATCCCAGTGTTGTACAACATAAAACTGCTTTTTCATTTCTCTGACCATGCGTTTTGGAAAGAGTTGTTGTTGAAGGGACTAGTGTCTGGCCTGATGGAAGAAAATGCCAGCAACTCAGATTTTCCATGTCACCAACAGAGTCAGTAAAGGAAATAAAGGTGGGGAAAGGAGGCATGGCAAAAATAAAATGTGTGTTTCCCTCTGAACCTGCTTTGGACTGGTTGGGATGTTGGACATCAGGAAAACACTAGGTGGTTTGTTCAAGTGAAGCTCGAAGCTCCCCTCCTGAGTGTTTGGTGTGTCATCTCCACTCCTTGGAGACTGTCTGCCAAAGTCAACTCCAGTGCTCCAGGTACATTTTCATCACAGCAATGATACTCTGCCCAGTGTCCAGTTGTTCTACAGTTTCAAGTAGATGCAGCAATTGCATTAATTCCTATCTTAAATAGTGCTTTTGTATTTCAGTGTGCCACTGGCCAGTTCAACACTCCTCATTCAGAAACAGGGATGAGACTCCCGCATTTGTCTCTACATGCCTACAGCACACCAGGTTTCCTTTGAGATAAAGTTCCTGATGAAAACCACTATGTTTTTATTATTTCATTCTATATTGAACATGCCTAGTTATCCACTGTGCTCTGATGTGTGTCGTGAGGCTACGTGGTATGTCCCTGTGATGGTACCTGTCAGAAACATCCAGTTCACAGCTGTCATAAGGTATATGCCATCTGCTTAGAGAGCTGGTCACTGAGCTGTACAAGAGCAAAGAAAAGGACAAGAAAAAGTCATCAAGCTCTGTGGGGGGAGACTGAGCTTGAAAGAATTTTCCCTTCTATACACATGTATGATACAGGAATACAAAAATTCATTTTAGTCTCTCTGCCAGAACTGCAGGTTATTTTTTCATGCCTCAAAGCATTTCCGGTGTGCCTATAACCACCTCCCTTTAGCATCTTGAATTTTACTGGGAGCAGCTTTTCTAACATACCTACTTGTTTACCTTTTCTAAGCAGATCCAATCAAAGGACTACTTCAATGTGCCCTTCAGTAATAGGGCTAAAGCAGTGGCAGCAAAAACCATCTCAGAGAGAAGCTCTCTGCTAGTTATTCATTGAAATGGAGTAAATTCTGGGAAGAGTTAGTCATAAAATGCAGATTTCTTATGGCTTTGGTTACAAAATGGCCCTTGGGAGGAGCTCAGCGGGTGTCAGGCACATACAGAAAAGACAAGTCACAACATCCAGGCCACTTTCCATGACAGCCTACAATAGCAGACTGCATTAGTATCTGCAGCAAGGCAACACCGATGCTTTGAAAGGATCCACACAGAGTATTGCATATTGCTTGTTCAAAGTGCTTCTGACTCCTACAAGCTTGAGAAGAGAAAACTTGAGGGTTTTGCATGAATATGAAGATATCTTTTTAAGGTGATAGGATTGGGTTGGAAATGTTTTCTCCCCTCTGTCAGAAACTGATATTGAAAAAGAAATCAAAACAAAGAAGAAAAGGTGTGACAAAAAATGGGAATTGATTCTATTAATTTTCAGATAAAATTAACTTTATAATTATCACTTATATCATGATTGCAATTAGTTGAACTTCTGACAAAAATAAGTCTTCTGAATTATTTTTTTTTTTCATTTTTTTATCATAGAATCATAGAATGTTTTGTGTTGTAAGGGATCTTTAAAGGTCACCCAGTCCAACCCCAAATATCAGAAATAACTGACATTGAGACTAGGTAAAATCTACTTTCAAAAGGGAAATTAATAGATATTGACCTTCTTTCCTGAACACTGTTGTTTTTGCCAAATCAGAATTTTCTGACAAAAATAGGTTATTGAAAAGTTTTCCAGCTACCTTTTCAAGGAACTTTTCAAGGAATACCAGCTGTATACAGAAAAGAGGCTTCTAGTTTAACCAGATCAGACACAACATCTGGCACTGAAAACTGTCAAAATGTAGTTTGACTTCAGGGGAAAGTGTCCAGATGCGCAGATACATTTGACTGTGTAATGACATCTGTTATGCAAACCAGTATTACAAACTTAGATCTTCATCTGTTAATGGGTAAGACAAGAATTAAGCAGAACTAAATGATAAGAAACAATTTAAGATTACAGACTTAATTAAAAGGATGATAATGAGGTTTTCTTCCTGAACAGTTCATTAAAAACTGAGATCCAATCAGAAGAAGAAACACAAACACACAGGATTTAGGAAAAATATTAGGTGAATCAATTAACAGGAATTACTTGTCCATTGTGAGGTGGTTCAGTACTGGTGCATCCTGATAGATCTTGATGATGCTATGACATTTACCAAAAGCTTTGTGTACTAGGTCATACAAGTGGAGGATACGAAAATTTTGCTAAAGTCTAAGCTAAATATCTAGATTTTTATGGCTATAAATCTAAAAATGCAGCAATGAAAATCTACTACAAGGTCAGCCTATGGGACAAGGAAAAGAGTAAAGCTCAGAGGATACATATAGAAAGAACAGACAGAAAGATAACTAGGCTTATTTATACAGCTTATTTACCCTTGTCTTTAATAATGAGAAAGATAAGAGGATGCTTAATAGGAATGAATGTTCAAAAAGAAAAGTTCCAACAGTCAAAGGCAGAAAAAAATGTCTAAGATCAGTGTGCTGAAACTTCTGGAGCAGGTTAATCTTCAGAGAGGAAGTACAAGCATGTGAAATCTCAAGTCCTGCAACAAAGCTTTTCTAAATGAATCTATTCATCTGTGGGTAGCGCGTTAGCATTTGAAATTAACAAACACAGCACTTGTATTTTGAAAAGAGAAAAATCACCTGTACAGTTACAGAACTATTAGCCTGGTTTCCAGGGTATGCAAGGTGTTGGAACAAATTTCAGGAGCAAGACTATCTAACAAAATGGAGATAAGAAGAAAATGGGATACTATACAACCTGAATTTACAGCAGTAGAATTTGACAGATAAAGTTGGTATCTGTCTGTGATGTATTGGTCTACATTTAGACGAAAGAATGTGATAAAAATGACCCACATGACCTTCTGCTAAGCCTCACATCCATTCCAAGGACAAATTATTAATGCTTAAGGCAAAGACAATGGAGATTATTACAATTAGTTTTAGAAAAACACCTGGCTCCAGGGTAGGTAACAACATCTAACACTGAAGGAAGATGAAGCCAGCAAAAGGCAGGTTCTAAGTGGAATATGTCCAGGATCAGCCATTTTGTCATTTTTTTCACAATATTAGGGCACAAAAAAAACCTAATTAAAGTTTAAAATGAAACTAATTAAAAACTAATAAAAAATTATTAGTTAAGAATAGGAATTTGGGAGATAATCTTGATAGAAAGGAAGGTTAGACTATCATACAGGAGGAACCTGATAATATTAAGCAATGGAACAAACGCAGGTTAAATTTTACAGCCAAAAGTGCAGGTCAGGGATATCAAGACTAATAAAAAGATTTGTTGCAAGCTGGGGCTGAACTGTGATAATGCAAGAGGAGAAAGCCCAGGCTGGAAATAATCATTCACAGTATGGCCATGAGTCATCGACATGATTCAGCCACACAAAGGTTGATGCAATTGTAGGATGTAGCAGGAATGATTTCTCCGGTAGACAGGGATGGACAAGAATGGTAAATCAAAGGTGTTATAGCTGGAGTATGACACGAACCCAGGCATTGACAGTCTAAAATAGTGATGGGATAAGAATGTCTAACAGAAAGACCTTGTTGGCCAAAGAAGAAAGAGGTAAAAAGGGGACATGCAAATTCAGGCTCAAGATAAGTAAGGTTCAAAGATGATACGATGCTGAGGAGACTTGCAAAAGATCTCTGTCTGCTGCCCTTGGCAAAAAGAGGTTATGAGGCACTCTCTGCAAGGGACACTCCTAGAGGCAGAGTACCAGGTAACACATGCACAAGCACAGCAACCCCTTCCTGAAGAAGCATAATGTGCATGCCCAGGGGATCTTGTAATGTGGCTACTTGGGGTAGGAGGAGACCTCAAGGACATTTCACTCTCATCTAGTAAATTATTAGCCTTTACTCAGTGATATCCACAGGTTTCTGGAAGGAAATATTGCCAGAGTAAGATCTGCAGGGTTTTGCTTAAAGGCAAATAGGATCTGGAATCTGAAGCTCTAATTCTCATCTCAGATACTGTTCTGTGAGCTTCCTTGGGGAAGTAGCACTTGCCATTCATTTAGGTTTTTATCTCCACTAGAAGTGAGGAGCTCAAGAATCATAGCTCGAATTACCTTTATCACATATGAGAGAGTTTTAAAGATTTTAGTTCTTACTCTGAGAAAGCCAAGTATATCCCTTCTTGCTTATGCTTTAAGAGAAGGATCTGTCAGGAAGGAAATAGGCTCAGAAGAAACCAACAGACCCTCCTCCCTCTACCATGCAGAGAGGCCAATGGGTGGGAAGAACTGTAAAGCCATATATCCCAGCTGGAGATGGAGATGCAGTGAGACCTCCGTACAGCTCCATACCAAGGTAGCACTGTGTCTGCCTTGCCACAGAGATCTCACACTCTCAGTAGTGCCCTGCCCATGAAAAGCATGCATGACATCACAGTGCACAGCAGGTAAGGAATAAACACTTCTCCTGTATGACCTGTTTCATACTAAACAAATACTCTTCCATCAGCCAGAGGCAGGGGAAAACTGTGTTTTGGAGCTATCGGAGCAGCTTTTCCTAGCTTGAGGAAGTTTTATGCTCTCAAACTTCTCCCGTGGGTGCCATGTCTCTCCTCTGAGCTTCTCATCAGAAAGTTTGACACAAAGTTACCATCAAATTGATGATAATTAATTTTATGTTGTGTTTTCTGGACTCATTTTTACTAATTTTACTATTTCAAGGAGTACATTTTGAGGCTCATGGGTGACAATTCTTGTCACAAGAAGCAGATCTCTGATTAATTCTTTCTGCTCTAGATTAATTTGTGTGACAATCATTTGTGACAAAGATTAATCTTTCAAACAATTACTGTGACAATCTTCTCCACGGAGACAAGCCATCAGACTTCTGCTGCTTTAGTCTGACCTTGTTTTGTGACTTTGGGAAAGTTATCATTTCCTTAAGACTCATTTTATCCATCTATGAAATCTATGTAAGTCATGGAGTATGACTAAATATCACATGGGAATTTGATAATGTATGAAACAATCAAAGGAAAAAAGGTGATTGAGAAATAACCTGTGATCTTCAATAAAAATAGCTATAACTTCACCAATAACACAATGAAGAGACAGACAAAACAAAACAAAAAGTTTCTATTTTTCTAGGAGTTATTTTTTGTTTGCTTCTAAAAACTAAGCAGGTTCTCATATGTAATTTCACTTTTTTATGAACCTGGTATTCTAAATTTCATAAAAAGGGTTAGTGAAGTGATAAAAGCCCTATCTCTAGTAAGTAAACAGTATTAATAACATTGAACAAAGTTAATCTGTTTGGGTTTTGGGGGGTTTTTTTGGCAGGACTGCAAGGCTGACTATGCAAACAATATTTTGCAAAAATATTAAGCTTAAAAATATTTCCTTTTTTATTGCAATGTTTTGGCAACTTCTCGTGAATGTAGGTCTGCATAGTGATTTTTGAAGCATGCAGAATCTCTTCTCTGCATGAAAAATTCATAACACAGAGACAGGGTTATTCTTTGAAAGACACAGAGACAGTCTGAGTAGCATGATGAAGAAGGCAATATTTTCTGTTAACAGACACCTGCTCTCTCCCTTAGTTTTTATATTTGAATACAATTATACCATGCAGCTCCATTCCTGTTCAAACCTCTTTTGTCTAGGATGGGTACACAACTACCTGCAACAGGTGTCAGCTCTGCAACAGGTTACACAGCACAGCAAACTGTGTAAGATTCTTCTTTAAAAATGATGTCCACGGTGTTAAGGACTCTCTACTGAGGGCTGTCTCTTGTCAGTGAGGGACACCTTGCAACTTGCAAGGATCTAAAATGCTTTTCTGCGTCTGAGTATCCAAACTATTTGCTGTTTTCTAAAAGACAGTTTTCACTGGACTGCAGGGTAAAGGCAGGGAAAATGAAGCTCAGCTTAAAAAGGAATAGAGAAGAACCTGAAGGAATTTATGTGCCCAATCCCAAGAGCAAGAACTTTGCCTTTTCACTTTAAAAGTCCTGCCCTGGGTGGATGGGTGGGAGTTATTGAGGGTGTCTCCATGACCTGGAACGGACTCAGCAAGAAGCAGCATGCTGCCTCCTGCTCCCATCCAGAAACCTCATGGTCAATGTTGTCTTTAATCTAGGGGAGGATCCAGGTCCAGCACTCCCATGTGACACACCAGTGAGGCAGGGCTGATGACAGCTCCACTGCAGACTTTGCTGCTTGCAGTTGCAGGTCCAATCTCAAGGAGTTCAGCTCTCCCAGACCTGAATAGGGAGCAGAGAGTCTTAAATCAAACCAGCAGCCATTCCACTGGCAGAGAGGCACCTGGATGCAGATGTTGCACATGTCTGTTTGTCAAATCAGGTCTCAGTAACTTCACAGCGTCTCACCTGAAATCTTTCAGGAAGATAAGAGTCTTCTCTGGGATCCTGGAGTTACAGGTAAGCGCTCCTTCCCTACAGGCACTTGTTAGCACTGTGTTCCTGTGGGTTTTTACTGGTATAAGGCTATTACTCCACTGTAGTACAGTGACATGAAGCTGGACAGGTGTAGCAGTGGATCACACTCTGAATAGCTACCAAACACATCAGCAGTTTTGTGCTAGGTGGTTGCAGTCTCTTCCTGGATTTCAGTTGTGCCCTGTGATAGCACGAGAGGTAATGGTAGCAAGGGGAAACACAGGAATTTCCATCTCAACATGAGGAAAAACTTCTTCACTGTCAGAGTGGCAGAGCCTGGAACAGGCTGCCCAGAGTGGTTGTGGAGTCTCCTGCTCTGGAGACCTTCAAGAGCCACCTGGATCTGTTCCTGTGTGGCCTGCCCTGGTGCTGGCATGGTGGTTGGACTTGATCATCTCCAGAGGTTCCTTCCAACCCCTACCATTCCGTGATCCTGTGATTCTACATATGCTCATGCAGCTAATGGGCAATGAAGTCTGAACATCACACCTGATTACAAACCAGGCAAATGGTATACTAATAACAGAAACCATGTGATTTATCTGATAAAAGTGACACACACAAAAAAGTTTTCAACACACCAGAGGCTACCATCGGATGGAAGGAATTTCTCTATTTGGGCTGAAAATTAATGATCCTGATGCAAAGTGAGAAGAAAGAAACAAGGTGGAAAATTAAAAATTTTCAAGAATCATTAAGTGTAGACATCTGGTATTTTTAAAATTCATTTACACCATAACTAATTTTCCTATGTAAATTTAAGCAGTAAAGCATTTGATGCTGCTAATATAACAAAGGCGCCCTAAATAAAAAATTTTCCTGTGAAATGTTGTCTTAATCCCTCATCCAGTTTAAAAGGGATGAAAAATAAATACATCTCATGCATCTGAACTTCTGCAAAGCATTGGATACTGCAGTTAAACTGGTGACTGCAGATTAATTCACAGATTTACAGGAAAGATCTACGTAGGACATACTGGAAGGGATATTTTATGAGGAAATTTTGTCTGGTTGGGGTTGCTGACATTGTTTCTCAAGAACCAGCCAGAAATAAGAGAGTCATGCAAGGACAGTGCTGAGCCCCAGGATGACTTTCAGGACCTTTGTGAGGCAGCCACTGAAAGACAACCTTAAAGCTAAGCTGAATTCATGTGAGATGTCTCCAGAAAAGGATAGAGAAGTATCACTTCCATAGTTTAGGCAACAATTACACCCCCCTTGAATCTTGTAAATAATATCTGTGCTTAAGACAACAAAAGAAAAGCAGGTGCTGGGAATTGTCCACTTGCAGAGTTTTCGGGGGAAGTGGCAGGCTGGGATGGTGCTACAGGTACTTTACAATTAAAGCATCTGTATTGTCACATCCTTACAAATACATATAGTTCATGAAGGATTAGTGCTGGACTTAGACTTTGGTCCCACTGTACTGCTTAACATAGACATGTGTCCTAATGTGCAGAAGAGATTGGTCAATCATCTCATGGCTGACATCAGGTGCTTAAGTCAATGGGTTCCTTCCTAGAAGGTGGTGATCTTACTTGCCACAAAGTGCTATATGGGTCATATGAAGGTGAGCTACATATGCCCTACATTGTCACAGGGAGTGTGCAGATCTTAGGGCACGGGAGGCACCTTGTGTTAGCTGTACTTTAGGCAGTGCTTCTAAGTCTGAAAAAGTCAGGCAGGCTTACTTTGACAAAACAAAGGCTATTTTCCTTTTTTAAAGGAGAATACATTAGTGTAAAGAGAAAGCTCAGGCTGGCCAGACCTTTTAGCATACCAATAAATCTTAGAGGATCTTGAGTGACCAGAAAAGAAAAAGTTGACTTAACTGTCATCTAGAAAATAGAGCAAAAGTCATGCCTTTATCATGCCATGCAATCCTTCTTGCAGCCTGCCTGCTTTCAATTTGCAGCTGTTAAAATGTCCTTGTGTAGTTGTCAGTGACTGTACAGAGAAATAATTCCAGTCCTGTTAAAGTCCCTTGACACTAGACTATCATTTAAAACAATCAATTACTCCAAGGAAAAAAGCTATGGCTGTCCTAAAAAACAAAACGAAATGAAGAACATGTCATGTCAGCCAGGCAGAATTTATGCACCCCTGGTTTCCCCAGTACTCACCCAGTGGCTGGGCATGCAGCTTCTTAGGCTGCTCTTTGATTCTTTGCCTTTCTGAGGATTCTCAAAGATACATGCCAAATTCAGAAGGAATATGACACTTGCCACCTTTTCATCAAAGCCTATGAGAATAAGTTGAGATCACTGATTATTAGGCCTGCTAATAGCCCTGTGAGGAAGGTCCACTGTGGAAGACAGTATCTCTGGTAGGTTTGTAATTTGCAATGTCACAAATACAGCTCCATTGTGGCAATACTTAGGACAGCTTTTAGGTAGCCCTTGAGACAGTGTCTAGCAATTTGGTCTCCAAAGCAGTTCAGCTCTGCTTAATTCCTACCTGCAATGTTTGGAGCTTATCTGTGACTAATAGATCATGGGCAGCAAAGCCACCAGCATCATGCCCCACATCAACTGTTCCTGTCCCTCCGACCTCTCCTTTCTTTTCTCTACTACCCCTGAATAAAGAGAAGCCCAAGGGAAGAAGAAGCAAGGCACAGACTGATGAGCAGGATGGATCTGCTTCAGGGGCAGCAAGGGAAAGTGGGGGAGTTCTCAGTGTCCTTCAAAGAACCTATCGCTCCTCCTCATGCTTCTCTTTCCTGTCTATTCCATTGCCCACACTGATTCGCTGAGGGGCTGGGTGCTCTAAGTCAAACCAAGGAAATGTTTTGGCAAATAAAAAGATTAAAAAAAAGAAGTGTTTGTTTGTTTGTTTTTCTAGTTGCTATTTTAACCCCAGCTTATTTTGCTGATCCAGTTTATGACACAGCTCTCATACCATACTGCTGTGAAGGGGTTGGGGTTGGACCTATATCAAATAAATTTGCCAACAGGCAAATATTCACATGAATGTACCTTGAAGTTGTCTAAGCAATTAACATAATTAAGATAAATTCAGAGCTGTACTTCCCTACCTGCAAAGCATCTAACTTCTTTCTTTTTTCCTTTTCTAATCCTAAAATGTAATCTGCAGAAAAGCTTGTAAATTTTTTTTCTCCAATTATACTGCTTAATCTAATAAAAGATACTTCTGCTTAGTAGAAAAGTGACAGAATTATGAAAACATCACAGGAATCCTGATCTTTAGAAAACACAACCTAGAGGACAAAAGATATCAGCAGCTGAGGCCTCAACATGTGTCTTGGGTTTTGGACTTGCCTTTTGTACCTTTTATGAGTGGTTGCTGTTTTGGATTGCTTGCCTTGTGATTTTGACTCACCTCTTGTAAATGTTAGGAAAATTTCACAAATGTCACAACTTTTATTTTTCTTGCCTGATAAGCTCTAGTTCTGTTCTTCATCCACTTGACAACTTTATCTCCATTTGTTCCTTCTTGTTATTTGGATGCAATAACAGATACTGAGCACTGTGGCATTTAACACATACCTCTCGTTTAACCTTTGTTCTCCTGCTTCCTCCAGTGCTTTTAAACAAATGTTTCCATTCTTACTCCATTCATATCAATCTTCATATCTCTATTGCAAATTTCTGCAGTTCTAATGGAGTCATTCCTAACTTGGGATAGTAGAACAGACAGTTCATTACAGTTGCCCCCAGAATATCAAACTTATGTGGTGAGAATGGAGCAGAAAGCCACTATTGTTTGGGGTTTTTTTTGTTCAAGAATTATAAAAATATCAAATATGAGCAAAACACAAAGAAGAATCCCATGGCTTTAATTTAACCTAACACATTATTGGATTTTAACATGTATACAGCTATTCAGATATTTTACTCTTGGTTAATACTGTGAGTGCTATTGTAGTCACTTGTCAATGCACCCATACCTTCTGTATGGGATCTTCCAGGTCAGCCACACTGCAGCCCTGCTCAGCACTACTGGAGGAAGATCACTGCTGATGCACTTCTGCACTCACTCATTCAACCCTCTTCTGCATGACACGCAAGAGGTAGTCTCAAAGAGCTCGTCTTAATCTCTGACAAAAATGCTTTCTCCTAAAAGTCTCATAGGCAAACAACAATATGTCATTGATTAAATTGCAGTGGGATGACAGAATTGATTTCCATAGTAACGAGTAAGTGGGGCTAATGCCACTCCTTGCCAGCATCACAGCCAGCTAACCTAAGTTTCTTTTACTTTCTCAGTGTAGAAGGCACAGAGGATGTCGGTTGCTTCTCAGCCCTGGAAGGTGGAGAGGAAATGCCTATCATGGTCCTTATTGCCTGCCTGGAATGGCAGATATTGTCACAGCTATCAGCAGCACCTGATGTTCCTTACAATGGTTTTAAAAGGCAGCAGCAGAACATTGTAGTCCCCTCTATGAGACCTCTTCTATTAATCCTCAGTGGAGGAAGCAGAATCAGATCCCCTGCATAGTACACTTTGTATTTGCATTTAGTTAATTTTAAATGATTCTGTGCTTTGCTTTGGAAGTGAAACATATTGAGCAGGGAGGTGTCCAGGGAACTTTTCCTATGTTCCTAATGACATATTTTATTACCATCAACATTTTGACAATTGCAGATATGCTATACTTCCGTAGCATTAAATACTACTAACTTCAATTCATGAAACAAGAACGGGACAAAGTTTCAGTCCTCAGTTTAGCTGAGGTTAGAATTTTGCTCTTTTGCTGCCATTTAAATGTGGTGTTCATCTCCAAGTAAGGCTTTCAGCTAGTATAAATCAGAGTAACTTTAATGATTTCAGTGCATCTGTGCCATTTCCCCCCCTCAGTATCTCGTCCTGCTGCTTGTCTTGTTAGCTTTCTCTCAAGGCTCCTGCATCTGCAAATGTTTCTCACAATTCCCATGACAAAGCTGAGAAATACATGTGTGCATTAGGAGGGAACATATCCCTAGCATGCACAATTCTCCACTCTGAATAGCACAACCAACCTCCGTGTGAATAATCTGATCCTAATGCATACAAACAATTTCCATAAATGTCACTGCTAGGCGCCTGACTCATCCCTCAGGCACAAAGCAGCCCTTCCAAAGTAAAGACAAGATGACGCTGAACACCAGCACAAATTTTCTACTAAGTACTTTTCTTTGTGCTTTTCTGTCATTATACATGAAATAAGGTTGCTGCCTTGCGATTTGATTCTCCATCACTTTGGTAGATGCCTGCTGGGGCTAATTCATGTGAAGTCATGGCATTATATATCTTGAAAGGAGAGTATGTTCAGGTCTCCTTATACCCCTGGTATTAATGGAGAGTGTGTGACGTAAAATGATTAACATTTGCGAGTTCTTAATATAACTCACAAACACATTTTATGACTTCTCTCCTGCAATACATTACTTCCTCTGTTTCTGTGTAGTTTTTCAGGTAGAGAAACCGTGTGAACTGGCTTATCTTCCTTTCAGTGTGAACTTTGCACAAGTAAAAGCATATCTGCTCTTTTGTATTTGCAGAAGTGTTTTCTGATAGACAACAGATAGCCATAAAAAGTAGAATAAATCTGAACAATAAAACTTAAAAGCGACCATATGTAGCCATTGAACTCAGTGATAATACTCCTAATAAATTTCTGATACTCTCAATCTGTATTTAAAACAATGATGTTCTAAATGACCAAGATAGTATATATATATATATTTATGTGGTAAAATAGAAACCTACATTAATAACAGGTTTATTTTGTTGGCAGTGATTTTCTTCTTAATAGTTATCTGATTTACTTTATGGCCATTTTATGACTGTCAGTTTTGTGACTGGTATTAGTGTATCTCTTATGGAAACCACACTATCTGATGTCCACTCCTTCACACTACTGTGGGTGCAGCTGATCATTTTTGTGAGGAAAGTAGCACTCTTACCCCAGTTTCCTGATGATAAAAGTGTATATGCTTACTTTGTTTCTCTGCTTCTGTTTCAGCCAATTCACATTCAGTAAATCTACTGGCCAATTTCTACCTCATTTGACAGCAAGTTTGGCATGTCAAAGTTATAAAGTTTTTTAGATCTTCATGGACAGTAAGGGTCACCATTTAGTAATGTCCACTCTCTGGATACAAAATGAAGTCTTCACTTGTGACCCTTTCTGCCTGGAACCAACCAACCTGCCAATGCATTGTACCCCAAGACTATCACAGCAGTCATTGACTTTTTACTCAATTCTTCATAAATCCAGGAACAGATAAAATTGAAGACGTGTATGGACTCAATGAAGTGTGGAAGAAATATAGGTGGGTTTGGGAGCGCTGAATCGTGGAAAGAAAGAAAACATGGAAAGGAGGTGAAAGTGGGGTGAGAATATGGAAGTATTGTAGGGACTGGCTGGAAGTTGGAAAAAAGAGAACAATGAGGTCCATTGTACTCGGTCTGATGAAGGATCTGGGGGAGACTGAGGTTAGAGCTGGGGAAGGACATTTATAAAATGAATCTGGAAGTTTTATTCATGCTGCTAATCTAATTCTTCCCTTGAGTCTGCCTTTCTGGGAGACAAAGTTTGAAGATGCGTGGAACACATCTTGAAATCTTCCTTTCTCAAAGAGTCTCTCCGAAGCATTGTCTTTCCTTTTCCAATCTGTGATTCAACTGCTATGGATATTTAGCATACTCTGTTTAGCTCCCATAGCTGGTCCAAGAATGCTGACTTTCACATACTCTTGATGTTGTAGTGCTTCATTGGATTATGTGCTTGCTGGTCAATAAAGCAGTAATTTATCATCTGTTATTATTAACACATATCAATGTACCAAGGAGCAAGAGTGGAAATATTTGCAAGAGAAAGGAGAGAGCATATTATGGAAGCATAATGCAAATTTACAACCAGGCTAATACCTGCTTCAGAGATTCTCCGAGGAAGCTCTCTGCATTAAACTAGCAATTTATGCAAGCATGAAGCATTCCCAGTGTAGCACATCAGAAGCTTTTTAGGTATTCTGAGTGATGGGGTTGCAGTGCCACTTTAAAAAACAGATGCATGTCAGACTTTTTAGCTACTGATGACTTAGGAAATAAAAAAATTCCCCAGAATAGGTTCTGAAACAGAAAGGCTCAGAAGATTATTAGAGACATTTAGCAGAAATGGAAAGTTTCTGGAAAAACATATTGGGTAAACACAAAATACAGCAATAATAATTTAGACTAGCTGTTTTCTGTCACACCAATTATTAGATGTCTATACTGCTCTTTTGCTAATGCAGTCACTATTTCTGAATAACTTTGTTTCTCCCAACAAACTCTTTACATGGATCCATGTAATTCTGTCACCTAATTTTAAGTTTAGTTTCTTTAGGGTCTTGTCCTTGGGTATCTGTTTCCTGGTAGTAGCAGGAACAAAAATACAGTTTATAGAAACACACTGAAAAAGGAGTAAAGGATAGGCACAGAAAGTGATTCCTGGCCTTGGTGATATGTAGACGGACTGGCTGAACCTGCTAGCAGGCATCAGCCTAAAGCTGGCTTCTCATAGCTAGATCTTTAAATTATTCTTATCCAAAGATCCTTCAAATAAATAAAATTTGAAGGAAACACAGTCACAAGAAATACAGCCTTTATTTCTCAAGAGCCTCTGTGAAATATTTATTTGCCCTTGGGGAATTTTGAGGCAAGGCTGGAATGATCCCAGCTCATTCCCTTCAGTCTGGGAAAAAAAAAAAAAAAAAAAAAATGTTTCAGATTTGCATTCCTAGAACTGTCTCCCCCAATTCCAAAAGAAGGATTTGGCTATCTGAGCTTAGCCCATTTTTTTTTCTGACAGGCTGAGAAAACAGAGGGCTCTCAGCCCTATACTGCTGTGCTTGGGACCAGACGAAAGCAAACCATGCTCTTGTGTTTTGTCCTGGCATCAGGAGTTTTCTGTGTGCTTCTCCACTCTCCTGGGGTCTGCCTTTGTCATTTGCCAGATCTCTGTCTACCTCAGAGCCCCTGGATCTGGCCTCACCTGATTTTAGGGGGCCTGTAAACCTGACATCAGCTAAAATTTTAGTCTGATGTACCTCAGTGAGACTGATAGCTTTTGCTTCTCTGGGAGCCATAGTGTTCATTTTCTACCTTTTTTGTTAAAGCTATTGTCTTTTTTCTCTGTTAAAGAAAGAGCTTGATACACCAGTTGGTACTGAAAGAGGGAAGAGGAAAAAAAGTGTTAATCACAGATAGCTCTTGAGCACTATGTAAATACTATTTAGCATGTTAAAGTGGGACTTTAGTGGAATAAAAGCTTTGTGCTGCTCCTCATCACCAGGGAAGTTCACCCACGGTGTTCCATTTCTCTATCACCTGCACACACAGCTCAAAGTGTCCTGGGAGTGGTCAGAAACATCTTCTGGATGAAAAGAAAAATAGTTGTTGCATCGCATTAGGAAAATAATCTCTTCATCCATAAAGTCTCTGGTTTGTACCTAAGTCAAAATGAACTGACCTGTGTCAAAGCTGAAGCAGAAAGTTAAAGCTGCCTGATGCTACTGCTGGGCTTTATTCCCATCCAGATTTTGCACAGGTGGAAAGCTGGCCTCAGCTCTATTCAGCTTGAGGTTTGTGGACTGCTAAGCTTCCTCACCCACTTCTCTTCTCGGTACTGTCTGACTTATTTTTGCTCCGTGAAGAAAAAGCTTCCTTTGCTACACCACGGATATGCTGAGTAACAAGCTCCAAATATTCACCTTCTATACGTCCTGCAGTATGTGCTTAGGAAGCTGTGCTTAAAGCCCTTTGATGGCATGTAATATTAAGCCTGCATTTTATCAGTTTCTATATGCAAGTTTTCCCTCTTCCCTTGTTCCTGATTTGCCTCTGAGCATGATCTAGAAAGGCTCAGAAACAGCTGAGCCACTTAGCTTCAGCATTTACTATTTATCATGGGACCCCTTAGAGCATGCAAAGAGCAAATCTACCTTTTAAGTATTTCAGCATTCTGAAAATCAAACATTTCTGAGGCTTGCTTTCCTCATTTTGGGAGGAGAAAATATAGGTGTTCTTCTAAACGAGAATTCAATGTGATAAATACATTTCATGATGGCATTATACCATGTTAACCAGTGGGATGCAAGTACTTCACTGCTCAGGCAAACCATTGTGAAAAGTCTGATTCCCAGTCAGGGACACAGGAAAGCTGGTGTTAAAGGCTGAATGCCTATACTTAGAGAAGAACAGGAAATGAGGGTCTCTAATAATCCATCTCTGATTTGGGCTACTTTTCATATTTCTAGTCACCTCAGGTATGTTTGAAGAGCCTTCGTTGCAATAAAATGTCCCACTTATATTGACAACAATTACTTTGCAATAAAATTACAACAGTTAAGGGCACCTGGTTGTGTACCTTAGCAACTCAGTTGATCTGAATTTTTGCAAGCTGGCCAAGTGGTCTCCAGGTCATATATGGCAGCCTGTGACACAGCTTGTAAATGAACAGCAATGGAAACTAGGCAAATATTTATTATTAAGTTTGTGGAGCATTAGGGGAATTAGAAAGTAAACAAAAAAATGTCTACAAAGCTGCTGTTTCTGTGTAAGTTGGTTCTGGTATTCAGGACTCAAATGAGTTACAGCTCCGCAGCAAAGGCATCACATGAGTAATTGAAATAAGACTTCCTCCCAGCCCCACCGCCTGCCCAAAGACACACTTGCAAAAAGTAAGCTACAGAGATGCTGGAAGAAAATAAAGGGATCAGGTATCTCTAACATGACAGTCTTTCAAGTTAGTAAACACTCTTTGTTAGGGTAAAATTGTGAACCCTGTGCTATTTTTATCCTGAAGATTCATGAGGAGAGCTTTCATATAAAATAAATATGAATCTTTTAACGAAAAGATATTGTAAATACTAAATATATTTGCACAGTAAAAGAATAATGCCAAGCCTCCAGCGCACATCATCTATCAATCTTGATTGCTCACATATCTGAAGTTCTTGCTTTTATTTCTCCTGCCTTTGGTGCTAACTTGTCTTTCCGGGTGAGAATTATTTCAAGTGACAGGGAATTACTATAATTCTAAAAATAATTTATCATCTTCCACGAGCAAAGGCCATTTTCGTTTTGAACAAATAAATGTCAAATAGTGGGTGATATACAGGATAATAATGCATGGACAGCCAGTCAGGGGAGATAGTTGTAATTAAATTCAAGTTCAGGATGACACTGAGAGCGAAGAGAAGAAAAGCTGAATGTTTTTAGGCAAGATATCACAGTCCATTTTACTTCAGGATGTGCTGTTATCTGATCCCCTAATCCTTCCTGTGGCCTCAACTGATCTCATAAAACACAGAAAACCTACAGGAAGGGGGTACTGTAGAAGTCCCTCTTATCTGAAAGCCCAGGCAACCAACAGGCTATAAGGAAGGCACATGCTGGTGCTGGTGATTCGTGCTCAATGGAGTTGCAATAGTTTCCACCAGCAGAGAAGCTGGTCAGTGTCTGTGGAAGTAAATTCAATAGGGAGGGAAGCACAAAGTGCTCAAGAGGATACAAGTTCTTCACAGGACAAAACTTTCTGGGTACTGTGGGACACTTAGGCAGCTGTTTGCCTCCCATTCTGCTCATTTTTTTAATTTGCAAAATGACCTGGGACTCAGTTCAAGACTAAGACACCCAACTGTAGTTTTGATACCCAGTTGCCAGTGCACAGCAAGGCTGCCATGCAGTTGATCTGCTTTTGATTAAGCAAAATTATTCACTCGAATTCACTGACTATGGGCTCAATTCATGAGCCTAAACCTACTCATTTCAGTGTCACCTGGGATGCCCTGAGGTGTCTGAGACATCTAGCTGAACCTGCCTCCCTGTGGCAGATACAGCAGAAGACCTTCAGATGACCCGCAGACTCCAAAACAGGCAGCTAGAGGCTTTGAAGAGTACTCTAGAACATGTCAAAGCACTACAGACTCCTAGGATTTAGGTAACTGAATTGATACCTAGATCTCCATTGACTCTAATAGGAGCACAAACACCTAGCATCAAGAATTACAGAAACACAGCGCTGCTGAGGCTTGAAGGCACCTCTGGAGATCACCCAATTCAACCCCATGATCAGAGCAAGGTCAGCTACATAAGGTTACCTGAGGCAGTGGACAGTCAGATTCTGAGTATCTGCAAAGGTTAAGATGGGACAACCTGTGCCACTGTTCAACCATTCTCTGTTTGGGCACCTGCACACCACCTCTGTTTAGTACCATCAGCAGAGCCAAGGGAGAAACTCCGCTCACACAGAAGGATACCCCTCCTGGAAGAACTGTTTTCCTAACACAGGGATCTAGTTCCATTTGAACCTGCCCACGGCAGGGAGGTTGGATTAGATATCTCTAAGGTCCCTTCCAGCCTAAGCCATTCTATGATTCTATGAAATGTCCTTGTGTGTCCTGCTGGACATCCATCTTCTAGTCTTAAAGGTCTCCAGGTGATATCTATCAGCCTCCTAGGAATATCTCAGATATCAGAAATAGCTCCTAGTGCATCTTAAAAGGTTTTGGATACCTCAGCTACCTGAGATACCACCCAGGTGTCTAAATTTAAACAGAATTGCGCTCATATCTTCACAGGCTGTAAGGAAGCTTAGACACACATCTGGTGACATGTGTAGGCACCTCCATGTAGGTGTTGTTCTCACAGTCAGTCCCTGTCACTGCACCTGGGAGCTCAGGTACCACTGTGCAGGTATATTTGGGGAGTTCAATTTGAATTTTTATAAAGCACAACTTAAGTCAGGAAATAAACTCTCAGTATCCAGGGCATAAAAAGCATTTAACAAAGAATGAATTTTATCTTAGGTACTGTTCTTCCCCCCCACCTTTTGCTCAAGTATCTGATATTTGTCAATGCTGCCACAGTATCCAGAATGAGATAGCTGATTTGCCTAATTTAAAATGGCACACATTATGTCATATAGCCTTATTACTACAGCTGTAGTAGATGTCTACATCCTATTATTAGGGATGCAAAGTGTCACAAACTGGAGGTTCAGGCATTTGGAGGCTTTTGGAATGAAGAAAAAATGAGAAGTTATTTCCTGCATTAACTTATTATACAGAGAAGGGCTGCAAGGCTTGTGAGCATTTAAGATTTCTCGCCATTTATGGATGCTCTGATCTAGGTTTTAATTCGTAGGCACAACTCAAGTATAAGCTATCAACCAATTAATTTCAATGAGCAATTAACAAAAAAGGAAACAGAAAAAAAAATCTGTACTTATGCACTAGCGGGAGATAATTCTTGAGGCATGCAAGAATCTTTTCAGTAAATCTGACATGACAAACTCATTTCCATATTGTGGAGGAAAATTAAGAATTCTCAGCTTAAGTGAAGCAAAAAATAACTTTCTGAAAACTCAGTAAACCCAGATTTTTTCCAGTTATTAGAAGTCTGCGTATTACATGACTGAACTATTCCTGAGACAACAGAACTCTGCACATGAGTAAGTAGATAACTGCAAATTACAAAGCAGATGTTGTACTGACCTCCTCCCAGTGGAATCGGCTAGCTGAACTGGTTGGGTTATTCTTTCTTTCACCTATCAATAAATCAGCACATCAACTAGGCAGCAATGGAGAAAACTTTTAACTAAGTGGGCAGAAATATTGCCCTGGTATGAACGAGAACAGGACTAATTCTGTTCAGTGATTCTAGTTTTCAGCTCAGTTCTTCTAACCAACTGCACTGGCTGCAGTCAGCAGCCTGTTTGCAGACGGTGTCTGCTGCTGGCA
>JANIJG010005732.1:0-13881 GCA_024611175.1 Megaceryle torquata
GCTTTTCTCCCAAGTATCAGCCATATAAGGAAACCGAAGTTCACTGCCATTTATTTTGTTCAGCCCTTTCTGATGCCTAAGAATAACCCTTATGGCTGCCTGGTAAGGTAACTCTATAATTGCAAGCCAAATCATTTACTTGTTATCAACCATAGAAGCCACTTGAAGTCAGATAAATGTTAATATTTTTCCTCACAGTATATCAAACAGATGGAGTTGGATTAATTACTTCTTCCTCAAACTCTACATTACTTGACGTTATTAAAGAACTATGTATGTAGGAGTGTGATAAATTTTGCATAGGAATTATTTTGTCCAAGCCTCACAAATTCCAGCACATCTCAGACACTTGAGACACTGAAGAACGCACATCCTATCTAACCAACATGCTTCTTTCCAGTGTGACAAACACGAACGAAAATTTAAATAAGCCAGCATAGAGCTGTGGCTTCTCGCTCATTTTAAACATTCACAATACAAGAAATACCTCCCCTTCACGAAAGAGCTAATGAATAATTGCCTCTTTGAGGCATGTGAAATGAATCTGTGGTGAGCAATAGTGCTTTCACTACACGCAACTAGTTTGTTGGCACAACAAGCACCAGCATACAAAAAGTACAAAACCTTGCACCAAAAATGCACAATTATTTTCTGTTCCAATAGCTTCAACGAGACTCCTTTCAAAAATGGAAAAGGAGAAAGTGGTCATCAAAACCAAAGAAGGCTACGTTAACTTGGGGGTTCAACTGCACATAGTTTAAGAAGTCACACCACTAAGCTAGAGGTGGTGTGTTTTCTTGGGGGTTTTGGTTTGTTATTTTTGTTTTTCTCAAAGAAGTTTCTTAAACTACAAGGATCAAAATGCAATACCGACCTCTCCTATACACGCTGAAAATTAAGCAGCCTAACTCGTAATCTTGAGGACAGAGAGGGGGCGGAGGGGAGGAAGAGGTGGCGGCAGCAGTGGAGGGGGAAAAACTGCGACAGCATTTACAGACGACTACGACAGCACAATTTTATAAAGAAATTGAACAGATATATTGAAAAAGACCGGGCAGACACTAACCGATGTTCAAAAAAACAAGATGAAAGACAAACAAAAAAAAGCAGACACTGGCAGCGTCAAGCCTGAAGATCTTTCTATTAAATAAAAGATACTACCTCCTTTAGGATTTTCTTAGCTCCCAAGAAGTTAATTAAACTCGCAGGATTAGCAATTGTTTTGGAACGGAAGGAGTTGAAGCAGCAGAGCCTCAGAGTCGAGCAGTTTCAGTTCAATACCTTCTCCGAACGAACAAAGAAACTTCTGTCTCCGAGATTAAAAACTTTGTCTCACCAGACTTTTACCTCAGCCAAAACAGCGACTACATACGTACAAACAGCATTTCGACAGAGCGAGAGACACAAAGCACAGCTAAATTATGCAAGGCGGAAAACACAGAAAAATAAAGGCCAAAAACAGGATATCAAAATGAAGCGTGAACTCCTTCCTTTTTCCCCACCCCCTTCAGGAGAGGATAGATTTTTCTGTTGTTGTTGCTGCTGCTGCTGCTGCTTCCCAAGCTTTCTCCATTTAATTTACCTTGTCTGTCGGGCGTCTGCTCCAGATCCAGCGGGCAGGAGTTTCTTCCGACCCCAAGGAAATATATAAAATCCAATCGAGTTTTCTTCTTGTTAAGAGGAAAGGGGGCAGAGACGGGAGGGGGGTGGTGGTGTGGAAGATGCAACAGCTTTCGACAAGGATGGGGGCGTTCGCTGAGCGCACGACGTGCGTCTGCACGGGGGGAGGACAGCAGCGGAGCCGGGCTCCTCCCGGCTCCCTCCGGAGGCGGCAGCGGCACCGGGGTCGGCCCCGCGGCGCGCCGACCCCGCCACCGCCCGGCAGAAACGACGCCCGGCGGCGCGAAAGCAGCGTTCCCCGCCACCCAGCCGCCACTGGCAGCGCAGCGCGGCGCGGCCCGGCCCGCCGCCTCCCCTCGCCCGCCAGCCGGCCTGCCTGCCTGCTTGCCTCCCTTGACTCCCCAGCGCGCTGAGCGCCGCCGCTCCGCCCCCAACACCTCACCCAGGGCTCTCTGCCGGAGCGCGGCCGCCGCCCCACACACCCCTACCGCGCCGCCGCCAAGAGCGGGAGCAGAGATGGCTGCCCGCCTGCCGCCCTCTCTCCCCGCCTCCTTTCGCACACTTCCCCTTCTGCCGCCGCTTCAGCCTCCTGCCCTCCCCGACCTCGGCAGCAGAGGGCCCGGAAAGGCGGCGGAGCTGTGTGGAGGGGGAATGACCTGCCGGGACACCAGACAGGGGGTGACAAGGAGTAATCGGGGAGAACCTGCCGCGCCCCAGCGGCTGCCAGCGCCGCGCCCCGCCGCACGGGCCGAGGGAGGCACTGCAGCGGCGGCGGGGAGGGCCCGGAGGGGTGGAGCGGGGACCGGGTCCGGGCAGAGACGTACAAGGCTCTCGCGGGCAGGCGCAGCACTCGGGCCCGCACTGGCCGTGACGGGAGCGGGGAGTGGCGGGCTGGCAGCGCCAGCGAGCCCCCCAGCTCCCCTCCCCCCTCACCGCTCTGGGGCTGAGCGCGGGAGGCCGCTGCCCACCCAATCCCGAGCCAGGGATGTCGTGAGGGACGGGCCGCCACAGCCAATGGGCCTCGGCGGGGGGCGGGAGCCGACTGTGGAGGAATGGGGCGCGGTGGGGCGGGGGCGCTGACGTGGGGTCAGGGCCCAGCGTGGGAGGGTTGGCCGGGCTGGAGGTGAGGCCGCGGAGCGGCCCGGAATGTTGAGGGGGAGGGGGCGGCGTACTGTGAACGGATGTTCCCTCCTGCCGCGGAACGGGCCCTCCAGCTCCGATCCGACGTGCAGTCCTCGCCGGTGACTGGGATGGGGCCGGGCCGCGGCGGGTGCCAGCGGGGGCCTTTCCTGGCCCAGTAACCCTCGGAACGGAAAGGCCCCATCTCTGCGATCCGGGGTGGATCAGATGGTTTCCCTCGCTAATTTGGTGTTATTTGTGCTCTGCAGGGTCGCGTCAGTGTCCTCCCGGGCAAATTTAGTCTCAAATGACAAATATTTGCTCGGGTGTAAGCAGCTCAACTTCCTAATTTAATAATTGCACGTTATTATCTCCAGATTCCCGAAGCGACTGGTCACGTATCAGGCATTCAGTCTTTAGTGTTTGTGTCCCAGCAACTGCCATTCCATTGCACCTTACAGGACCTAACTTCAGTCACCAGGATCTGGTGTACAATCACCTCTAGGTGAAAAAAATGATAACCTTCACCCAAACACAGTTTGGATATGTTATATTAAACATTACTGCAAATAATAATAAGTGCTGCATATAAAGTCCCCCTGTTCCACATAAACCCCAGACTACTGTTGTGTTTTCAAGTATTTCAACACCCTCAGTACAATATAGTATTACTGGAAATGCTCCTAATTGTAGCACAGTCCCATAGGAATAGGTTGAAAATCAGCATCAGCCGATTGGTATTTGTTGGATAGCAACAGCACATTGATAGAAATGTTTTTCTGTTTAACTTCCTTGACTGTTTGAAATGGGTATTTGATAGCCTATTGTGTATGCAATATGCCTTTTTAACAGTCCTGGAGCCTGAAGTTCTGCTCAACCACAGAACCGCACACAAAGCTGACAGCAGGGTGGATTTATACATGCTGCTCACCTTATGCTCCTTAATTGTGTTCTGCAGAGACCACGTCTAAGGACAGAGGTAGTTTTCATGCCCATTTCATCCCTGTCTCTCTACTGGGACTGCCTCCAACCAAGCTGGGACAGTGTTTTATTATGATAATCTGTTTACTGAGAAATGGACAAAAAGGTAAAAAATGCCATTTTGCATGAGCCATTGAACAGCAAAGGATAATGTTATGTCAGGTTAGTACTGACCTGCCCCTGATTTCAGCATACAACTCGATATGAAAAGTATCTCCAATTGATATTTCCCGTTCAGAATCATTAGTTGCTTCATCCAGTTTCGTACGGCCTTTGGGTGGCGAAGGTGTAATATTCAGCAACAAAAAGTTGCGTTGATCACATTTATAAAAAGTCTACTGTGTTTAACAATACTGCTATTTAATTAAAACTTCTTGTCTGTGTATGGGAATTGTATGTTCAAGTACCCAATATTTATCCAGACACAGAAAGTAATTGTGCATTTCCACTAGGTTAATAGTATTTGCTTATTGTTTCTTTATTTTTCTACAAATAAACTCTCAATCTTTACAAAACACGCAGTGCTGTTTGGGGACTACATCTATGCCTAGTTTTAAATAATTGAACTAACTTAAATAGAATCATCAGAGTTTTTAAAAAGTAAAATTACATACATGCAAATATTTCCCAAATCATGAAATCACTTCCATTTCTATTTGTTCAGATAAGCCATTTTCTTCAAAGGAGTCAGCTTTGGACTGAGGCCAAGCCATGAGAACTTCAACCCCACTGACAACAGGATCAGAATTTCTTACTGTGGTGCACTACAGAGGTGCTAAAATAAAATTATTAATTTTTTAGTTTTGTGAACAGTTGATCATTCCTGCCTTATAGCCAATAATGTATCCTTATTGTAATGAATATGAATGTCTCTCTGTAACTGATCGTGAACTTTTCAAGGCACCTCTTTCATGCATGAATTATCATGACTTTTTTTAATGTGAAAATGTTGTTTAGAAATATTTACTGCAAACTGCCCAGTGCATTTATTAATGCAGCAGGGTAATACACTGGTGTGGGAAATGTGTAGTAACTGTTGCTCCCATGCTGAATCTACTGTAATGGTAACACTAGCTAGCTTCAGCGTTGGATGCCATTTCATTTATGGTTTTAGCCATCAAAAATAAAAACATAGCCAAAAAGTAAAAGACTGCTGAAACAGTAACTAGCTAGATCACATCTCCTGAAAACATTTTACATGGGCAAGGTACAACTACCTGTACAAATGAAGAAAATACCAGGAGTTATCCCAGGGATTTAAAAGTGCTATAAATAGCAAGGCAGTATTTAGATTACAGCTTCAACAGAGTCCCCAGCAACATTAATTCCCAGAGTTGGTATCCCAGTTACCAAATGATTACAGAGTTACATAATGATTCTTTCAAGCGAGGCTACACCACTGAAAGTGTAAACATTTTTTTTTTTTACGCACAATTTCATGCTAAATAAGAAGTTCAAACTGCTGCCATTCAAATTTATATTTTTATATTTGACCAGAAGCACTGGTAAACACTGCAACAACATGCACCTACACTGAAAGAACATCTGCTGAAACAGCCAGCTCTTTCAAGAATTCAATGGTCTAAAAAAATGCATATAGGGTTTGGTTTTTTTTTTCAGAATAACAAGGTTGAATTGCTGCTATTCCCTATTCTTACTACTGTTGTCCACATTTGTGTGGTTCCACTTTTCCAACAGCTAGACTGAAAGGCCTCTAGGCTAAGCACTTCTGCTTATTCAGTGCTCAGGCAGTGACTTCAACAGTGGATTTTAACTTGATTTGAATTGGGACTTCTGGATGCAATATAAATATTAAGTAATAATTATGGGAAGTAGTGCCTGAAAGGCATAAAGACACAGTAAGTAATTTTTTCTTTAATAAGTATATACTGAAGCTTGTTTTAGCTACTCCATAATTTAAATTTGCACATGGTCCATTCAAAATGTCTTACTCTATCATTTTCTGAATTGATCTTGTTCACAACTGGATTACACCACATTTATGCTGGTGAAATCAATACAAAACTGTGTGGCAATTAAGTCTTAGAAGTATATTGTTATGAATTCCTAAATATGTAATGCTTATCTGCTATGTTTAAAGAGAAGCTAAGTAATCAACCTCTGTTCAGTCTAACTTTGCTACAATCCCAAATTTACACTGGTCAAATGTTGCATTACACCATGCAAAGAAGTTTTCTTCTATATTTGGTTGCATTATTTTTCAAATAGTAAAATCAGAGTGATGTATGTAAACGTATTGTGCGACTAAGCCCTGGACTGTTATGCAAGTACCAAAAGAAAACCTTTAACACCACAACCTATTTTGTATATGCTGTGTTCCAGAAATGGCTAGGAATGTTTTAGAGTTATTTTTAAACATTTTATTGTGATGTTTTGTTTGTATTTCTCCTCCTTGGTTACCACGGGTGAGCTCCTGAACTCTGAGGAACACTTGGCATGGCATTTCACATAGAGGGGGAAAGCCAAAAAGTGGTGTTAATGCACCTTTACTCTTCCCTGATTTGGACTGCTCCTGGACAGTCCCCTTAACACTGGCTTTAAGCTATGTTGCAGCCTCTTAGCCCAAGAATCTGTTTTGACAGCCAATGCTCCCACATAAATCTTGCCCTGGTCAAAACAAATAGAAAGGAATGAAAATGCAGCCATGCCATGTGAGGACACGGACGTCTGTGGATTGTAACCATCAGTCCTTTTCTCACAAGCTCCTCCTCTGGCCACACTGCAGACAAAGTGTTAAACATGAAGTTGGCAGAAAGACCCAACTATGAAGTTACCTAAAATAAGCTATTTGGTCAGTATTTTACCTACGCACTAACGATGGTTTTGGAGTGGCTTTGGTAAGGTTCTTGGATCCAAACAGGGGAATGATGACTGCTGCTGAGCATATTTTTGTCTAAGCAGAATCCTAAAATTATACTGTGCCAACTTCTAATCAGATCTGGAATAGCTGTTCTATAGGAAAACAGTTACACTAACTCTAGAATAGCTGTATAGAAGCTCTGTACTGGTTATATTGCTATTCTAAGGTCAGCAATTAGTGCTGCACCCTTTAGGAAAACTACCACTCTCTCTTTCCACTGCTAGGAAACAAGAATTTCTGTGTCATTTGTCTGAAATTAATTATGGTGGTCTTTTTAAGCTGATGAACACCCGTAAATATGGGTTCTGAAGTAACAAGCTGATGAATAGGTAATGTGGAAATAGACACTGTAAATGTTGGCATTCCAGAATCATTCCAGAATTACTCTACATAGGCCCATTTATTATAATGATACCCATCATGCTAACCATTAAATAAATCCAGATTTCTCTAACTACACTATGAATTGCATTTGGTTTACGTTTTATGGCTTCCTTATCTCTTTTCTGAACATTAATTTTTCTTACAAGAGGCTAACACTGGCAGTACAAATCTATTAGTGTTTCTTAGCAACTCTGTGATATATGTGCACACTTGAAAAGTTCCTTACTTTGTCATCTATTTTCTCTGAATAATTTCAGTCACATAAAGACTTACAATAAGTAAATTCCTGGCTTCAGTGTTCACTTAATGATAGTTAAGATTGTTGCATATTAACTAATTTCCCTGCCCTGCAAAACAACAAAAGCTCCCAACAGAGAAAGTGGCTTTACCATGTGCTTTGAGAAGAGCACTTCAACATAGAATTCTTTCATATGATTCCCTTAAATAAAGTCTTTTAAATATTTTATTTTGTTAAACTGAGGCTGTGAAAACACATAGATTCTGATTAAGCATGCTGCTTGTAACATAGCAAGAGTTTACACCTCAGCATCATGACAGCATCAGCACATTTTCATACATACCCCTTCCATTTGCTGTAAAAGTAGGAGAGAAGTGTGTCAATTAAACGTTGATCTAACTTGTGTGCAATTTGGGAGTACAGATACAATGCTGTGGCCATTACACTGTGTGAAACAAGTGAGACTAGGTTTGTAGAAGAGGTGATAACCCTAATTAGATCGGCTGATCGAACTAGAGAAAACAAACTTTTGGACTTGACTGACATCCATTAATCAGATCTGACAAGTAGTAAAATACACACTAAATACAAGTGGGACATGATTGCTCTTAGTATAATCAAAATATTTTATTCATTTAAACCACTGGAGAGAAAACAGTTGCTAATGTGAATGTACAGGGATGAATCAATGAGAAAATTTTAAGCTTTAAAAACAGTGTCATTATTGAGTGCACAGTTTATTTATCCACTGCGAAGAGTTTTGTTTCCAGGATTATTTTTTCAACATGACTTGTAGGTGGCCTGTGAGCACCTGGACTGTGCAAGAGATGGAATATTTTCTTTGTGAAAAAAAAAATTATCCTATCCTGTGCTGTGTTTTGTCCTTGATCAGTGATCTGTGTGAGTTCATTGCAGTGAATAATGCCCGATTAGTTTCATGCATGTAATTGTTATGAATGTATGTGATGTGTTTAGTGCAATGTATCACATTTTTCTAAGTGAAGAAGACCCTTAGAAATTAATTATTCTTTTGGGCACTGACATCAATTCTGTTACGTACATTGGAATTAATTAATTTTACATTTGCTGTGCCAGCAAGGTTTTGTTTTAATGAGTGTTTGTTTGTACAGGGGAAATCTGCTTTGGATTTGTGAGTTTAATACTGGAAGTGTTGTTTGAGAAGTGGAAAAGAGCTCCAGGAAGAACTCATCAAGAATGGGTTTTAGTAGATGCTGTAATTATTTAACGATTTTCTACATATATACCAGGATCAAGTAGTACAAAATAGACAGGAAGATGCTGTCAGTGACAATTTCCTTTTTGAATTATTGGATTCATAGATGGTGTTTGGGTGGTTACTTCAAATAAACTGCTCCTTGCAGGGCAGTTCTAGAGACTTTTTTTCCTAGTGTATTTTGTGTGGTGGCTGATTTTCTGAAGAGTGTGTCAATTTGTGTCTTTCTATACAAGATAATTTATATTGTCACTTTTTGTCATCCATGTTCTCTAGAAAGATAATGTTCATATTCTAGTAAAGGAAAGGCAGTAAATATTGAATTAGCAGTTGAAATCAGTGGAGAAGTTCAGGTCATAGAGATGTGTCTTTTAGATTCAGGGTCGGTGTGGTGGAACAGTTCTCTCAAACACCTTCCCAGGAGTAGTTCATAAACAGGCTGCTGTTACCTGTACAAGGGATGTATTTTAAAATATTTTTGAACTGTAGTTGCTCCACCCTACTAATTTGCATATTTCTTTATAACTAGCAGCCATCTCCATCTGAAAACCCCTGATTTCAATGTATCAGCATTGTATTAAATGAGAAAAAAAAATCGTATTGTTTTTCAGTTTTCTTTACCATTGACAGAAACCATCTTAAAGAAGACACTGTACAACCAAGAGGCCTTTAGGGGGGAAATCCTCAAAGATGTGAATATTCATAAATTGCTTTTTAAGGCATGTACATGTTCAGTGGCACTGTCCTTGTCAGGTTGTTGAGCATTTTAGATCTGCAGAGATGTTTTCTTATGCAAACTCCGAATAAATAGGAAATTTCCAGGGTATGGTTGTGTTCTTTTCCATGGCCTATATATTTTTACTATACGAGCTATTTTGCCTGCAGTTCGGCCGTATATTTATGTTTCAATACAACCAATAATAAATAAAGATCTGGAGATATACATACACACAAATCAATCTGCTAAAGGCTAAACCAAATACATGAGATATATATAGAAATCATATATGGGGCATATATATATATATGCGTAACTTTTTAAGTTAGAAGCATTCACCCTTGCAGTGTAAAACACCTATAGCTTTTGTTTAATTACTCTTTCATTTTAAGGCAAATACATGTAAATAAAAATGTATGGACACAAAAGCTATGTGAGTCACATGTAAGTTTGGAAAAAATTAATGATGTCACAGAAATGTAATTTAACAGACATGCTGCTGCCACATGTATTTAAAATATAAAGGTCTGCAGAGCACTTTTTCCTATGAGCAAGCTCTTGTCCTTCACTGAGACTGGTAATAGAAATGGAGTTGTACACCTAACTCTAGATCTGTGGCCTAAGGATTTGTTTGTGCTGAATCAGAAAAGTACACTAAATGGCACACTGAAACACCTTAATTTCATGTGCTACAGTTTTAGTAACTACTAGCTGTTTGAGATAACATAAAGGCTATATACCCATGTGAAGCTTACAAAATGAGACATGCATAATGTAAACTACTGCCTGCCTGCCCTTCTAAAGCCAGGAATATCCTGGAGGGGTTAGGATGATAAGAAAGCCACTACTTGCCCCTGAATTCTGCTTCCTTATCACAGCATCAGAGACTGATGACACAGCACTGCAAGCTCTTTTCATCTCCCTTGCTTTGCAAAAATCTGATGCAGAGATTCAGAGAGCACTAACAGACTCTCATGATGAGTGCTCCCCTCATACAATGCACTGTGGAAGGAGCTCAGAACTTGAAACGGGGACCACATCTATCTCTGGCCACCATAGACAACTCACCACTCTTGTCCTGCTGCTCTGTTGCCACCACAGGAGAATAAAAAGTAGATAACCAGCAATTCTTCTTGTGTATGTTAGGAAAAGCCTGATTGGATTTTGTCACAGAAAGATATATTGAAGTCAGTTTGCTGTAGACAGTGCTGATGCTAGTGTACACAGTGAGGACTCTGAGACTGACATGCACTGTTGTGGAGAAGGCTCACATAAAAGCCAGGACCACTTTACTTAAGTGCCTGACCAAAAGCCCAAGTGTTGGCTGGATACACCCAAGAGTACCAGGATGGGTGTTCAATTTGCCCTTCTTATGGACTCAGGCTGCCAATCCTCAGAAAGGAACATCAGCCAGTAAATCTCCTTGTTTTGCCTGCTTAACATGCCACTAATGTGAAAAGTTGCTCAAGAGGTAGTAGACTTGTAGTTCTCAAGTGAGGGTATATGACAGTGTTGCTGTGGGCAAATCACTTCTTTCCCCAACTGCTCATTTCAGTTGCTGTCATTTGTTCCAGGCAATGATCATGCCAGAAGCTTCAAGAGCTAGTTAAAATAACAATGCCTCAGCAAATATAATAGTTTACTCACTTTCAGATGTTCATTGGAAAACACCCCTTTCTTTCCCTTGCTCTCTTCCTGACAACACACACATTTTCTCCTTCCTCAACTCCCCCTCAACTCTCTGTCACCACCCCTCACCAATTTAAAAAGAGGCACGAGCCACCATTAGGTACTGAAATTTTGAATTTGTTTATTTAAATTTTTATTGGAAACTTGAAGCCTTTCTCAGGGGAATAACAATTAAACTTAAAATGCCAAAATTACTGTCTTGTTCCTCATTCCAACATTGAAAGTGATACCTACCCAGTCATATATGCTTCCAGAGGAGGTTAGACTGCTGCTTGTTCCACCACATATAGAAAATGATCTCTGAATTCTTTCTTCCTATAATGATTGCATGAAGAGGGAAATCACCTGGAGTTCAGTGCTGAATTCTGTCTCCTATTTATGGGAATTCAATGAAAAGGGAGTGTTTAGCCACTACTGAATACTGAAGAACTTCCTCTCTTCTTGGAGATGAATTAAATAGTTCAACTGACCTTCAGAGGAGACACAGGCTGAGAAAAGTGAAAAATAGAGTGATAAACAGAGATGGTTTGGTTCCAGGTGAAGAAGAGTGCTGCCTTGGGAAGAGGAAAGTAGGTCAGAGCAGACCGTGGTGGACTGAGTTGGAGAAGAAGCCAGTTTTACCACATGCAAATATCATGCAAGTGCCCCAGCAGTTGCTTTACTTTCTTGTGTGTGAAGCAGATGAAAAGTACTGACAAATTCCATTCATGCTGCCTCTGTATACAAGCTTCTGGAAATGAAGAAGAAAAAGCAGATGTTATTTTCTCTTGTTAAGGAAGGATCAGCACTTTTAAAACTGTGGGAGTTATTCTTTAGGAAAGAAATGCAAGTAAAGATTCAATTAAGAAGGCTAGAGTGTAGGGAGGAGCTGCTGACACTAAGAAACATGAGGAATAATACTTTGGAAGTAATTGATACCTGTTGGTGACTACAGAGGAAATGGATGTGATCAGTTAGTATGTACTCTCAAATTAATGTACAACTGCAAAGAGCTGAAGGAGATAAGTGAAATAAACATTATCAAATAAAGCAGAAGGATATCCAGTGGTCTTCTCAAAGCCTTAGGAGAACAGAGAAGCAGTTGAAAAAAGGAAATGAAAGGAAGTGAACTAATTTTCAAAATTAGCATAGTCACATATGGCTGGGAAAATACAGACTGTCTGCAAAGTCATTCAGCAGCCTCAGCAGGGAAATACAATTAGGGTGAACACCATGCTAGGCAGAAAGCTGCCATGTCCGTTTTCTTACCGCAATGGCAATAGTCATACCACCCTTTCATTGACTGTCTCTCACTTCAAGGTAATTTGCTTTTTTCTCTTATGACTTTAATGAAGAACAGAAGTGATGCTCTGATGGAAAATGAGGTAAAGACAAACAAAGGACTGGTAGAAGGGAGAAGTCACTAAGTCTGTGGGTGAAGAAAGCTACAAAGGAGAGGCAGAGTGGTAAATGAAGGGATAGAGAGGGGGGAAGGGTAAGGAGAGGACTGAGGAGATGGGAAGGTAATAAAATACCTACCGTCAGCCCAGCACATCACTCCAAAAAGAAAACCCATGCAAATATCATACTCCACTTAATGAAATAAATGCTTATGTAAAATCAAGTCTCTGGAATTTCTGGTAAAAGATTTAAATGGGATTTCGGTACTTTCCCATTTTCAGCCTTACACTGCTCTGCCATAGCTTCATGGTTGTTTATAGCCACTTGATGATTAAAAACTGAATATTCCAAAGAGGCTTTTGATTAAAAGGCTAAAACCTAGATCAAATAAATTTATTTTGGCATTTATTATTTTTCCCCCCTTTTGTTAGGGAAAGTAAGATTCCTGAATATTTCCTCTGATGTGCACGGAATTTCTTGCTTGCAAAAAGCACAGTTACAGTGGAAATTGTAGAACTCTGCTAATTTATCCCACTTGATAATTCTCAGCACAGATGCAGGAAAGATCAGCTGTGCCAGTGCCATAGTGCAGCAAACACAACCCATCTAAATGCATGATATTTTGTTTGTAGTTGGTGAGATATACTGAAAATATATTTTGCTAATCCAGTGTCCATCTTAAACAATTAAACTGAGATATATTTCAGTTGTTCTCTAATGGATTAAATTAGTTAGTCAGGTGTTAAATATAATTTCTGTTTTCTGGAAGAATAAGGCTCAGACATTCAAATAAATCATATTGCACATGACCATTATTTTTACTGTGACTTGCAGCCTTTTAGGTGACTAAAGTACTAAACATTTTGTAAGTGTATATAAATATTTATACTTGTAATTTTTAATGTTTTGTCTATTTTAATTTCTTATTATTTGACTACTGAATAATTAAAAATGGAGCTTCTGTTCATGTGAGCTTTGCTTAAATTTTGCTAAAATTATTACTTAATTTTAAACACAGCAAATAATTTTTTATATATAAGGAGGCTTCTATTCGCTGTTTTTAAACAAAGTGTGGAAATATTCCATTTTGTTAACTTTTTTGGTCTCTTGATTTTTTTTAATGAATGTTTTCATATGTATTGAGGCTGACTGCTATGCCTTTTTTAAAAGACATTATCTTTTTGAAGAATGCTGCTAATGCTATGTAGTTAACACCTTTGTAAAATCCATCTTTTATGAATACTTTACTTTCATCTACTACTACTATTTGTTAAACGTTGTTGATAAAATTATTAAAAGACTGGACAAGTCACACCACAGTTAAAAAATTACCTGGAACAGTCTACATTTGTCTTACAAGTTTCCTATTTCCAATTATGGCAATTTACACAACACAAACCTAAGACAAAATTAATTCCTTGTGCTGTTTGGGCAAAATAACACACAGAAATCCTTTCCTGTTTCCCTCTCCCACATTCAGATATTTTTGCAAAGATTTCAGATTTCAGTTACAAACACAGCAATGAAAAAATGAGCTCTATTTAATCATGCTTAAATATAGCCTTCTCTTCTCTTCTCTTCTCTTCTCTTCTCTTCTCTTCTCTTCTCTTCTCTTCTCTTCTCTTCTCTTCTCTTCT
>JANIJG010005732.1:13981-24863 GCA_024611175.1 Megaceryle torquata
CTCTTCTCTTCTCTTCTCTTCTCTTCTCTTCTCTTCTCTTCTCTTCTCTTCTCGTTTGTTTTTGGGTTTTTTTTTGTTGGTTTGGTTTTGGTTTTGTTTTGTGTGGGTTTTTTGTTTGGTTGGTTTGGTTTTTTGGGGGGGTTGTTTGTTTTTTCCCCACAGTACACAACCATTATTTTCCTGGTAGAATGTCCCAAGGTAAAGAAACACCAGACAAACTTCCTAACCGTGTATTTATAGAA
Organism: Megaceryle torquata; assembly: GCA_024611175.1. Taxonomy (NCBI): domain Eukaryota; kingdom Metazoa; phylum Chordata; class Aves; order Coraciiformes; family Cerylidae; genus Megaceryle; species Megaceryle torquata. Next base: position 14,224 of record JANIJG010005732.1, read on the forward strand.
TACATAAAACTAGCTTGAGTAAAAAGATAGGATTTCTAATGATATTGTTGTGCAAGTTCAATCTTCTGTTTATCTACAGTACAGACTGTTATTTTATAAAAAGTGAAAAAGAAAGCTTTACATGTGTAAAGTATAGAAGAAAGTTACTGCCCTGCAGCAAATTGACAGCATAGAGAAAGCAAGTCAAAGGCAGAAGTTTAAAAGCTACCAGTCTGCTAAACGCACTAGAGAGAAGGTCAAAGATGGACTTTGTTTTACTATAAATCTAGATTTCTTTCTCTTAAAAGTATTTTCAGAAAAATATCTAAAAGTGGCAGACAGATCTCATTAAGAAACAACTACCCCTCCAGTGCAGATGGATTTGCATGGGAAAGTTGATCAACTGGCCTACTACTCTCTGACCCACATAAAATCATCAGAAAATTCTCATATTCTCAAAAATCCCAGTTAAAAATGTTTTCAGTTACAAAACACATTCACTTTTATGAGTATTACATTAGTTTTCATCTAGAAAACACAAAACAAATATGCCTTAAACTAATTTTAACTTAGCATTTTATATCAAACATGAGATTTCAATAATTTTATCTTGAGATTTCCAGCATTTAAGATTTTGTCTTGAAAAAGCTATGATAGATTTTCTCATTTAAACCATGCTTCTGAGATTCTGAGCAGCACCTGTTAATGATAGGAATTTCCTGCTGAATTAGATGTCAAATTATATTAAGAAGTTGGACTCATCTAGTGTCTTGCTAAAAATATTTAGATTTTAGAAGTAAAGATGTTTAATTGTAAAGAACTGATTTTATTTAATATAGGATGAAGAAGAAATGTGCTTTTTTAACATAATAAAGTTAAGCATAATATGGTGAAAGTAAATTTACATTTGGTTAGAGATTTTTTGTCTGATGTGTTTTGACTGTCAAATACAGGGCAATCATTCAGAAATTAGTGGTGCTAAGTGATGTGCTAAAAGAAGCAGAGGCAATTAATTCAGTTCAATTTGTGTGTGTGTGTTTGTTTGGGTTTTTTTAACATAGTACTATTTTCTGCACTAAAATATTTTTCTGAATCCATGTACCATTTGAACAATGCTTTATCCGAACAAATTAAAAAATAATTCTTTCACATTGGCTAAAGTATGGTTTCATGGTATATATGCTAATGCACCCTATGTAATATGGTAAGGAGTCCCTTTTTTCGATAAGCAGAAGGAAGCAAACAGAACACATAAGGTTTATTGGTTGTTTGGTGGTTTGTTTGTTTGTTTGTTTTTTCTGTAATTGTAATCTGATTTCATAGGTTATTTAGAAGGAGGTGTTTATGACACAGGAAAGCAGGTTTTAAATTTACTATAAACAGATACCATTCTGTTCCAAATCTGAAGCCTGTACAGTAGTCATTACGTGTATCACTTGTGGAAAATGCTTTAAGGAACAGCATTGTCATGCTGTGGCATTGTTATAGATTTAAAAGAGAAACTAGAATCTTTTTCTCAATCATTCAGCTCCGTTAAAACATTGAAAGTTCACTTCTGAATAAATCCTGATGTTTATTTGCTTGAAAAAAAAAATCTATATCAATAGTTATTGATCCTAGTTCTCTTAGTTTTCACTTCAGGATGGACTGCAGCACTAAGGTTGACAGGTCACATTACTTTTATTGCTTCTCTGTCCTTGCACGCTGAGAAATATTTTTTTTTTTCCTAAACCATTTCTCTGCTTGATTAACTGCTAAGTGGGGTTGTATTGTTTCCTCCGTTACATCCACCAACGATGCTGCACTTAATCTCCAAGAAAAAATAGCAGGCTTTTGCAGAGGCCTTAGAAATAAAACAAAAGACAGTGGTAAACACCCAAGATTATTGATTGTGTTCTAACAGTATCACACATGTCACTAGACTATTGTTTTGCTTTTGATGAGAAAAAGACCTCGTGGAAGGGGTGTGCTAAAAATGAGCATTTAATAAGCAAATTGACAATCAGATAAACTGAATAGTCTCAATATATAATTAAAATGTGCTGAACTGAAATAGCTACAAGATTCTCTTGAGTTTATGGAACTTAGGCCCACTGCTGTTTTGTATTTCTAAAATGCATATTTTCCAAATTTTCCAAAGCCAAACAGGTAAACAGGTATTTTCAGTGCTCTGCTTCTCTGCAATATCCCTACCCTGATGCTTGTTAACCTCAGTTACTAAACAATCTAGTTGTAGAGATCCATTGTGAATTGTGACTTCATATGCATGTGCCAGATGGTTTAAGAAATATATTTTAACATATTAATTTGATAGCTAAGACTAATATCTTGTGAAATTCCCACTGAACTCTTGTCCTGGCATGTGTTCAGATCAAAAAATCTTCACTTAAAATCACTTACAACTTTAAAAAAGAAGTGTTTTCTCCCCATTGGCCACAAGCCTATTCAAGGGAAAGAGTAAACTGAAAAAAAAAAAAAAGAAAAAAAAAAAAAGAAAAAAGAAAGATTGACATTAAGACAGATTTAAACCAAATCAGAATACAGAATTGGCCGAGAAATATGTAGGGTAACTTAAGATTCTGTGCTAATAACATGTACAACAATGGTTTGGAAAAGAAGAAAAGAAATTTCGTGCCAATGAAATCCAGTCATGCAGAATCAAAGTCTCCCCATACAGATAGTTCTATAGTAGCATAATGAGGCAAAACTTTAAAGGTATATATGCTATATCACAAAATTTGGTACAAAGACTTGACTACAGTAGCAGATTCTGCTACTTTTTTTCTCTGTAGATTCACGGTTTTCAAAGCTGAAACACCCTGTAAAAAATAAAACCAAAACCAACCAAAAAAAAAGTCAAACCAAACCAAACAAACAAAACCACAACCACCAAACCAAACAAACAGATAAACAACAAACAAACAATCAAACTTTTCCAGTCCTCCTGTGCAGGCTGGCTTCAAAGAGCAGCCTCTCAGCTGCAGAGCTGGAGAAATCCAGCCATCACCCATGATTTATACTGTAGGTTAATGGTGTCCTGGAACTGAACAGGCAGCAGGGTCCCAGCTGCCAGGAGTGAGTGACTCTGTGCCACTGCACCATCAGAGCCTCTGGCGTCATGAGGTAAGGAAAAGGAACAGGCATTTTCTCCACACTCACAACCCAGGCTGTGAGGTTTGCACTTTGGCCTTGACCGAGGCGTGGGCTGCAGCGTAGACACAAGTGCCATTTGTTCTTGTTGTCAGACATCAGGCAGAGACAAAGTCATCAAACAGGCTGAAGGAAGGGCTTATGTTTGACAGCTACTCTTCTGGAGCCAGGTCCTCCATCGCGTGCAGCAGCATGCTGAGGGCAGCAGGATGGTTTGCAAATCTGTAAAATTCCTTGCCAGAGTAAGGACATTCCTAAGGCAGTCTAGATATTGTATATTTCTGATTTTAACCTAGAGAGTATTTCATCCAGGCAAATTAAAAACATCAGGAAAAAATAATGGAATAATACAATATAAACATGAATTTAAGCACGTAAAAATGGATTTCAGTGGGAAAGTTGGACTCCTTTACTCCAGGAATATGGTAACACTGAAAAATGTCCATTAACCACCAGCACGGCTCTGCTTGACCTCATCCTCATTGTCTGCCTGAGTTTTGCTCTAAATGCAAGTCATGCTAATTAGCTAAATGATTCAGCAATGCAGTGCCACAGAACTGGGCTAGAATAAACTGTTGTTTTATTATTATTATTAAATTTTACTGCACAGCATGGATGTTCTTTCTCAATGTGACAAATGAAAGCACAGATCCAGTCCTGCAGACTCATTAAAGATAGTTTTTCCACTGCTCATATTCTTACCATGCAAGCTTCAAGCTAACACATCTACAATTATGTCATCTTTTCTCCCCTCCCTCCTCAAGGCTGTGCTATGCAGCCCTGGAAGCTCCTAGGCATAGCCACTGTTGTATTCAGGAATTGGTGTTTAGAGCTGAGATGTAGCACTCTGAGACCAGGTTAGGCCAAAAGAGCCTTTTAAGGAGACACCAGAGGGACACATAGACAAAGCTCCTTCTATGGCATGTACTGAATTTAAATACAACATGATAAAACCCTTCCTACTAGTCTCTACCATGTGCTGAGTCCACATCCAGCCATATGACAAGGGATAGTTGCTTTTGGCTCCACAAAGAGTATACAAGTTGTCACACAGCAGGATATGCCTTCCTGCCAGCCCCACATGCCAGGCAAACAGGAGGGTATCCTGTTGTATGATGTTAACAGATATCCATCTACCATGTTCTAGAGTGAGGAGAGAGCAGTTTGGGCCCTTACTCATCTTGACAGCTCTATTACACTGAAATGCTGCCATGTTTTGGGTGTGTGGGAAGGAGCTGAACAGAGGCCAGACCCTATGGGCTCCACATCACTCAAAGACATGTTATGTACTGCAATTTTGTTACAGATGCAAGAACTTGGTCTCAGAAGGGCCATTCTGTTGCATCTCAGAAGGGCCATTCTGTTGCTCCCTCCTCAGCAGCCCCTAAAAAATATGCATGCGGCAGGTGGCAATATTGTGAGGAAGAAAGAAATTGGTGTGTGGGAAAAGGCAATGAAGCAATAGGACAGGACCACTTCTGCTGCAAGAAAAGCTAGGGAAGGTGTGCAGATGGAATTTTGTGAGAGATCAGCTGATGTCTTCTTTGGGTTATGGACTTCTTTGCCAAAGATATATTTTAAATGTAAGGTTCATCTATGACTTTTTCTTTCCTCGAGACAAACAATTATTTTGGCCCAGCTTTATCTAGTACTGCTTGTGCATAAAGCAATCCTCTATATAGGCAGGTTGCAAACATCAGGCAAGAGTATATAATAGAAATTCAGTGACCAGTCTAAGTGTCCAATGGCAGGAACTACTTTGTGGCACTGGCTGCACCCAGCCCTTTGTAAGAAACCTGGCCCATTAAAACTCTTGTTTATGGAAGATCCACACATTCTGGCTCTTAGTAGCATCTAGGATGTCATCAGAGCTGTTAATCAAGACAAACTACTGCTTCTAATTTCATTAAACAGAAGACTTCCGTGTTGCAGGACTTTGTATTTTAAGTACCGTGACATCTGCTCTTTTATGGAACAAGTTATTTTAATTCTGAAAGTATTCATAATGTCACGGGAGCTATTAAAATAAAAGACATGTCAGTAGCATAACTTTCAAACAGCCTTGAAAATGACATGTGCCTGTATCTTTATGATCAAGGTGGCACTTTTACACTTTACCATCAACATTGTATAGGTTTCTTTCCTTAAGTATCTAAACGTTTTACAGTTTTAGGTGATTTAATGTAACAGGTTTTGGCCTGCTGTTATAAAAATCTCTTTCAATCTCGTTTTCAGAGTGAAAGGATAATCTTGTTAATTCGGTAATCCTGGATTTAGAAGCTCTGAAATCTGCATCCCAGTCTGCAGACCATGTGTAGCAGGGGTGCCATAATCCTTCCAGTTCGGAATGGTACACAACCCGGGAGAGGGAACCTTCCTTATTTATTATTTGCAGCACTTGGTGTGTCATTGTAATACAAATAATAGGTGCTGTAGTGTGAAAGGAACCTATCAAAGTCGTTGAACTCTTCTTGGTCCTGTGCCAATATCTGCTGAATCGCTGCAGGAAACGTGACTGACAGAAGCAGCTCAGTTACCCAGAATGGGGTTTGGCTGCAGCACCATGCCAAGTCGAGCCACCACTTCTATCAGCAGGGCTGTCTGGTGGCTGCTGTGATATGACCAACAGAGTGTGTGACTGTCCACAGGGGACACAGCTGTACCTTCAGCTCCTGGGATCTGATGATCAAGTCCTCCAGCACTGGTGTTCAACAGCAGATCTGCTACCCTGCTTCTCACTGCTGAAGGCCCCAGGGAAACCACAAACTGCTTACATCTAGCCAGGAAACAAGAAGAGATCAATCAAACTAAAAGGCAGTTCAGCTTGATAAACCGGATAAGTTTCTACGCTTGCAGACTCATGTCATCTAAACATTATAATTGTTTACAGTCAGAGTAGGAAAAAAAAAAATTATTGTACATGTTTTCCTTAGCTATTAAAGCTCCCAGGGTCAGCACAGCCTTTGTGTGGACTTGGCATGCCACCTGCCTTACAAAAGCCTGCAGTGCTGTGCTTTGCTGCTCAGGGGTGGTGAAGGGCACAATATGGTCATGTTTTGCTGGAGTCTTCCTTGTAAGCCAGCCTCAGGCCTATGAGAAACAAATATTTAGTCAATTTAGCTTGCCAAGAAGAACAGTTGGTTGCACAGTTTTCTCTAAAAGGTGCAAAAAGCCACACAGTCAAGGCAGCATGAAGGAAATAAATAACATTATGTGAGGACGAACTCAAGGGCGGAAGCAGCCCAGGTGAATGGTTTTGTTGTCAGCACAATACAGCTCCAAGGGCCTCACTACTGAAGGTGAATAAAAGCGAATGAAAAGTAAATCCAAAACCAAATAAAAGCAAATCCAAACAAGGGAAATGCCTTTCAGTGGGGTATGAGCTGCAGTGTGGGCAGAACAGGACCTCTCTCATCTGCAACCAGTTGTAATAGCAGTTATTTGTTTGTTTCTAGAAAGTGGACTTAAATATGAGAGCCAGTATATGGAAACAGTTCTCTAAAGTGCCAATTTGAGGCATTTGCATCATGTGCCAGAAAGGAATTTTACATTCTCCCGCCTCCTGACCCATAAGCTTTTTCTCTTCACTAAAGAACATCCATATTTCTTTTCACACAGTCCCCTCCCCTCTCTTCTCCCCCTCCCTCTTTACCACTCTTTGTTTTTTTCCTTCAGTCTCTTCTGCTTCATAAGGGTTCTGCTTTCAAATAGAGACTTAGAATTAAGTCAGTCAAATTATTAAGTATTCTGCATGTAAATTTTAAGTGCCAAATGCACCTGGTTAACTGTCCCATTTCTCTGACCCAGCAGTCTGCAGGCTTGCTGTATTAGATTCCCCACCTCCAGATGCCAGTTGTTTACCTGCTCTTCAGAGTGCAACTGAAGATGAGCAGAGTATGTTTTTGTATATTCAGAACAGTTTTTCTTTCAGTTTTTCAGTTTCAGATAATTGTTGTTTCTGTGTAAATAAATTAGGGTAAACATCCTTAAATCTGCTATTTCTTCATGTAGACATTTATAAGTATGCTAGCCCTGGTTTGCCCTAGGAGCTGGATGCAAAAGTTCTGCTAATTTCTCTTGTAAGGGAAATTTGGATGACAGCCATCTCTTTGCCAGTATGTAAAACAGCATCATATGCTCTCATTTAGCCTAATTGTTTTCCAACTGTGGAGAACTCTTTGAGTTTTCAGTAGATGTGAGATCAGGCTCTGTAGCTGGTCTGTTCAGATGCAGAGGAGCCTTTTTGTTTTTATTAAGAATTGTTTTTCCCATGTTTCTCTTACCAGAAGATTTCTTTAAAGCATTATGACAAAGCGAGGTACTGCCTTTGCTTTAGTCCAACTCCTGCAGGGTTGGCACATTTGTCAGACAGACATGTCTCACATGACAAAGCATTCTGTAGCTAATGTGCAACCACACAGAAAACACAGGAGTAACGTGATGGCCCTTTAACCCCAGATGTAAGGACATTAGTAAAATAATAAGAAGCCAAATGAGGACAAGAGGATGGCACAAGATGTCTTAGCCTAGTATGAATGTTATCAACAATTCTTTCTCTTTCCCCTGCCCCCAAGTTTGCTTTGCCATCAAAACCGCCTGTTACTTTATTTTCTAGAAAATGTAGAACAGTTTTACCCCTTGTTAGTACATTAAGAGTTTTGCTGTGTAGAGAACAGTACAGCTTATGAAATTGTGAAGTGTCTCCTAGCATGGGAAAGCCCTATGAACTTAATCTTTCTTTGATTAATAGGGAAAATAAAACATGCCCAACTATAATTTATTTTAGATATGTAGAATTAGAAAACTGATCCTGTGTCATAAAAGCAATGCCAAGAATAAAATGAAACAAATAAAAATATTTAAGGTCCTACATTCTGACATAATTAAAGCATGTGCTCCCATCTTAAAAATTGATGATCATCCAGGTTTTCCCTAAATTCTAAGGTACCATGTATTATTTATGATTTATTTATTGTTTTTATTTTAAATAAACAGGATAGGTATAATCACTCCGTAGAAAGCAGACTTGCTCAAGACTGAAATTTAGTATCACTTGCAGAATTTAGTAAAACTTATTTAAATAAAAATAAATGTATTAGCTGACAAAGAATTTTCTTTTAGAATGCATCAGTGCTAATCACAGGGAAAAAAAAAAAAAAATTTCTAGATGTTAATATTTCCAGAAGCATGGGAAAGTAATTGATACTACAGAATCCTTGTGGTCCTTATTACTATTTTTTTTTAAATGTCCTATGAAGGCACCTCTTTTTAAAACCAAACATTTTGCTCTCTCCATTGAAGTGCTCTTGTTGGAGCTTGTTTTGAGCTCTGAAGCTCACCCAGGCAGAAAGTAGGATACCTGATGATTGTCTCTCACTCATGACTCCACTCAGATCACTTCAGAACTTTCACTCCAGAGAATGAAAATGTCATGCATGGCTTTGCTGAGTGTGTGAACAACCAGGTGTGACAGTCCGGAGTCGTTGCTGCTTCATCCACAAAATGTGAACGATTTGCATTTACAACATGTGAGGATATACCACATTTGCATCCTAAAAGTGTCAATAGCTATGAAGTTGCTGCAGCTGATGGCAGCCTAAGTGTAATGCTGACTGTAAATCAACTGACATAAACCACTCCAAATACAGTCTGTTTACCATTTCAGACATGCTTAAAGCACTGGTGGGATTTTTATTTTTTTTTTCTTTTCTTTTTTTTCTTAATTTGCCTAGCAGACAAGGCCCAAGAGTCAGGAAGTGGCACAGCTGTTGTTCTCAGCTTAGGAGGCTGCAGAAAAAAAAGTAAGTTGCTGAGTCAGACAGAATTTCCCCTGAGGACTCTGGCTGCAGCCCAGCCTTTAGAAGACCTGCCTGCTCACCTAAGGGTAAAATCAAAGCTTTAAAAAAGCCCATACAGCTCACAAAGAGGGAATATAATTTCTAGGGTGGCTTTTTGATATTTTAATTTAGATCTCTGGCAAAGAAATCTGTGGAGTCTTGGAAAATCTGTATGCACAGTTTGTATGCTATCTTTCCAACTTCAGCCACTGCTGATGCAGCCAAGAGCTCTAAGCTGCTTGGCTGAATGTTGCTGTACCTGTTCCTGTTACCATGGAAATGGACACTGGCAAAAGTAGAATAAGAGCTTTAAAGTAATAACTGATATAATTAGCACTTTCACCTTTTTGGAGATGGGCTCTCCCAAAGCCCCCAAATACAGAAACCATCCAGTTCAAACTCGTCAATACAGCAATTAGTGTCTAAAGAGGCATCAGTTAACATGATCAGTGTAAGAACAACACACGAAAGGAAGGCATTGTTGGAACTAGGAAACAGTGTGTTCCTGTGGCCTTCTTTGCTTATTACTAATAAGAAATTCTCCTCCTTTGCTATGAGTCACTGTTCCAGTTTCACCCTTAATTAATTCAGAGTCAAGAGAAAGGGCACTAACATGAAGGGAAGCTCCCAGTGATGGCTCAATAAAGTTTGCAGAAGAGGGGGAGGGGAAAGAAGGCATTATAGTAACAAATGTTGAGATAATAGAGGAAGAAATCTCCACAGACATGCTGTACAACAGCCATACTGGGAAGTCCAATTACCAATGTTTTTCTTACGGCATTGCACTTGGCTGAATGGAATGCATCAATGCAATGTTCATCAGAGCAGTGCTACGCAGCCAATAAGAACATCATGAACCTTTCATCCAGGCAGCAAGTTCATGAGTTAGCACACTGTGATCTGCATCATATTCTACAGCACTGCAAAAGTCAGCAAAGGTCTCTCAGCTTTCCCAGCATTTCCCATACAGGAGTCAGAAGGGAATTTTGTTTTCTGATGCATAATTTCACACTTCCTTGCTAAAAAGACAATAGCTTGCTTGTATTCAGGTTGAATACAGAACTCACCTTCAGTGACTAGTGAAGCTACTGCCTGCATAATTATTACTGCTTCTAACAACACTAAGATTTGGCTGGAGACAGACAAAGTTTTGGCTGTGGTTATTTAGCAGAAAGAGATGCACTTTCAGAAGAAACTGATGACTGCTCTGATAAAGTTAGTACAAGACAGTTGGCAAAGTTCTGTAGTAGATTTCTTGATTTACTAGTGGATTTTGACAATTTTTAAATGCACACTATAATTTAAAAAATGGTACAAGTACCTGAGATAGTTTGACCCTGGCTAGAAGCCAGGTGCCCACCAAGCTGCTCTATCACTTCCCCCCTTCCTCCTCTCAGCTGGACCAGGGGGAAGAAACTAAGATGAAACTCATGGGTTAAGACAAGGCAGTTTAATGAAAAGCAAAGCAAGGCCACACATGCGGAAGCAAAAGAAAGCAAAGATTTATTCTCTACTTCCCATCAGCAGGCGATATCTGTCCCTTTTGCAGGAAGCAGGGCTCCAAACATGTAGTGGTTGCTCCCCCCTCCCCACCCCGTCCTCCTCCTTTTCCTAGCTTTTATAGTTTAGCTGACATCACATGGTATGGAATATCCCTTTGGTCAGTTTGGGTCA
>JANIJG010005732.1:43129-53866 GCA_024611175.1 Megaceryle torquata
TATGCAATTAAAAAAAATATTATTTATACAACTAAAAAATAATCAAAAAGTGACCCAGTTTCCTCAGAATGATACATAGTTAAGATGTGAAATACACTGATGTTTCCAGCTCATTCCATACATATATGTCATTACAAAGGAACCATAATTTTACTGAACGTCTAATCCTTTACTCAATAGGAAAGCTCTCTGGCTTGGTTTACGCCCCAAGAAATTTTGTAGCATATCCATCCCATCCAAAGATCCTCCAGGTTTCAAAATGAGATTTCTGTATTTCATTCCAGCCTGGTAAAAGTTAATGCAGTATGTTAGTATTTCTTGTCTTGTGAACTGCTTCTTTTCTGTATTTGTTGCATATTTAAAACACTACTCATAATCAACACCTTCCCTCCTTCCAGATTTTAATACCAAATCAAGATACATCGCAAGTATACCTTAGATCTGCTGGAATAACTCAAGAGAGCAGAAATTCTCAAAGAAATATTTTTGTTGTTGTTGTTTTACACTGAATCCCAACTTGTCTGGAAGACATTCTGTAAAGCATAATACATGCACAATCTCCAGTCTTCAGTGATGGATTATCCCCATGACTGACGGGCAGGAAAAGGGAACCTAGCATCCCTTCTGTCTTAACATCAGTTAAGAAACTCAGGCTTCTCTTAACTGTCATCTCTGATCTCAAGGAAAGAGATTAATAGAGCATCGAGGAATGACATGACACATATGTTTGTGTTATAACACATCTAACTCCCCTGTTAAAATATCTTAAAGTAACAGAGACTTAAGTCAGGTTTTGTTTTCAGGAAGAAACATTATTACTACAAAAGGAATGGATTCTTTTCTCAGAAGCCTGGTTCATTCTTTCTAAAAGAGTAAGTAATGATGTTAATTTCTTAACAACAGGTCATATTTCAAAAAATATATCTCAAGAATTTTAGGCTTCTGGAACATCATTTTGCGTGCACATGTCCCAGATGCTTCTGATACTGAAGAAAACAATGTTCTTCCTTTTAGTCTGCCTGTATACACATATATACTTCCCCCACATGTTAAAGCTATGAGATTACAGGACCACCTTGCTTCCTCATAGCTGTTACTGCAAAAAACAAGCATAGGTCTTTCTAACTGATAGACTTAATGACTTGACTGCACTACCAATTGCATTGTCTGAATTACAGCTGGAAAAAAATAAAATACAAAAAATTAATTCACTGAAGCACTGATTATATTTTTTGTGTTATTTTCCTGAACATCAGTAGCCAAGGAAGATACGGTTCCTTGAAGTTGAAGCTTTACTTCAGTGGACTTCTTTGCTTTGACATTGATTAGTCTACAGACAACAAAGGTTATTTCAGATAATGTGCAAAAATTGAGGAGTATGATAAACTATTAAGTTGGAGTTGTTTGCTGAAGAATTTTTGTAGATACAGTCTCTGAAATTAAGTTTCTGTAACTGTAGCTTAAACAAGGAAGACAGGTTATATTCTAACAGGAAGAGGTGAGCCAAATTTCTAGAAGCCCTAGTCATAATACCATAAATGTTTTCCTTTCTTGCTGTTCTGAAAACTAGTCTACATCTAGAGATAATGAGATATAACTATAAAACTCATACTGGTATCCAGTATTTGTTTATGAAAATTTGTGCCGTCTTGTCAAACTCTACTACACTTACATGGAAAGCAAATAAGGACTATAAATTGGAAGAGAAACAATTTGAGAAGACAACATTGCTCTGAAGTGGGAGAGAAAATCCACAGAGTTAGTCCTGAACTTATATCAGCATTCAAGCCAAGTATGTGTGCACACATATGCTGGAGAGTCACACATACACACAATTTTTTTTTTTTTTTTCCCCCCACGCTTCTTAGCCTGGAGAACAAGCTTCACATTAAAGGAGGCACTGATTGTCTTTTAGCTGAACCATAATAAATATTTACTCCTAGCAAAAAAACCCCACCCAGCAAGTCTGACCTCTTACCAAATGCCATTTTTAAGATCAATATGAACAGCATTTCATTAAAAAGATATATTCCTCTCATTTAACTTGCCTTTTCTCCTCTCCTGCTCTTGTTTACAAGTGACAACATTCCCACTGCATATGCAGGTATGCTTATTCTCATGTGTAACTGTCATGAATCCCTAACACTTCAGATTCAATCTTGACATTCAAAACTTTTCATCACCTCCTCTCAAACTATTTAGTTTGCTGCTTTTCTTCATAAAACCCCTTTTGGGTTTTATTGGTCTAACCACTGTCTCAGTGCTCTAGCCCCTATCCCATCTCTCCTTTGAACTCCACTCTGTCCAAGTCAAAGTGTAATCTTGTTTACTTTCTCCACCCTCTAGAGGAAGGGACAGTTCTACAAGTTCTGGTTGCTTCAATAAGGAAAAGGATGAATGAAGGCAAAATCCAGAAAAGGAACAGGAAACTCAAGTACTTTCTACTATCTCCTTTTCTTTTGTATACATTTACCGAAGAATTAGTGCTGGCTGCTGTATCCAGAAGACAGATAAAGAGGATAAGTAAATCTAAAAGGTCTTTCCTATGACAGAACCACAGCATTTCAACTCAGAAGTCAAACACTGTGATCTCTGAAAAATAAAAAGAGTTGCCAGAATTGGCAGGACTACTAACCACATCACTAACTATCCTTTCCTTCTCCTGGAGCCAGAAGAGGCTGGAGAATTACACAAGGGAAAAAGAGTCCAGTAAATCTGCAACCTGTCAATTTAAAAAAAAAAAACTAAAGAGGAAAAAAATGTATGAGTTATTCTGTGAAGTAAGAGAAAGCTCAAAATAATTTAAGTTTTCTAAATAATAACTACATAAAAGTACCACACACTTGAAATACTATTAATGGAAACAGAGCACCATTATCATACAGCTTTCACAGCATAAGAATATGCATCTGCTCTTGCAATGGAGAAATGGGTTTTTTCAGTCTAAAATTAAAGAGGAAGGCATTAGTCAATGTGACACCATGTCATAATATAATACATGACTATGTAAGAATTGTATTAAAATTCAAGTGCTCTTTGAAATTAAATATGATTCTCTAATGTAATTAAGTTACTTATACATGTGGCTTTTTGTTGATCTGAACTGGACAGGAATAGAATACTTGAGATGTTATACCTATAGATTATGACTGCAATAAAAGTGATGTCAGAGACAAAGTGCAACAAAAGTTTTTAGTAAATATTATTCATCACCTACCTTTGGATTCATTATTCCTTCTTGCTTAAAGCAGCTATAAAAAATGTCCATTGAAAACACTTCACTCCACAGGTATCCATAGTACTGACCATCATAACCACCTGCCAGATGCCCAAAAGTAGCTGGCATGTTTGTTCCTTGAAAAGTGGATTAACAATAATTTATTTAAAACAAATGCAAGTTTTTTTTTTTTTTTTAATGTATATAGTATTTGAACTTTAATATGTGCATTTGAATCAACTACTCTGAATCTTCTAACATAAAGGGTCTCAGTTTGCCTCAAAGTATTGGCCATATTCTTATGACTACACAGGAAACTCAGTTTCCCATTTTAGGCTAGTTGCATTAAAGTGGCATTCACTCCATGTCATTCTAAAAGACAACCTGCAAAAGGTTGTTTTATATTTACCTTAATCTTCAGAAGAGATCACTAAGACCGCCCCAAGTTTCAGAGTAATTATTTAAGCTTCATAAGGTAGATTCTTTTATAAACAACTCTGTTGTTTTGGGGTTTTTTTGTATGCCAAGCATTATTGGGAAAGAAAGGTATGTTTAATTAAACCATTTGAATATGCTGTATAAAAGCTTCATACTGACATACCTGGGGTGGCAGGAATTCCTAGAATCTCTGTACAGTATTTGGCATATTCATCTGCTGGGTCAACAGATGGCTTTGTATGCAGTGCTTGGTCAACTTTGCTCAAAACAATCTGACGGAGGGTTAAAAGGCCTAATGTGGTAAGAACATTTAATTAATGAGCATCAAAGTAGCTGGAGTTTCTTTAGCGCTTCTCTTTAAAAGATCTCACCACCACCCTAAATTACTAGAATTTAACTACAGAAAAAAGAGTTATGTAATCTCCATCTGAATTCCTTCAGTTACAAAAAGTTGACAGGCATATTTTTAATAAAGGAATTATTATAAACTCCATTTTTCTCACAGATCAAACCCAAAATAAGGCAGATAATTTAAAAGAAAAAAAATCAGTATTTAAAGTTATGTTTTCAGCTGTCTTCATTTCCAGCATACCATTTAATTCAGAGCTTGCACAGATGGTAGTAAGTGTATCTACCTGAAGACACTTCAAAGAACAGCAAGAACTGCTGCAGCAGCTGCTGTAGGCTTCTTCAAGCTATCAAATATGAATGTTTATTCACTCAGACAGAATGTTTATGTAGCTGCAGTGCCTGTACAAGACAGAAGGATAAGGACTTCTTGTTCAGCATAGGAAAGAAGTATGAAATAAAGAGCAGTGGCTTAATGATGAATTGCACCATAAATGGTTAAGACTATGATATTGAGGGGAGTCCAGATCACAGGGGTCAGAGTGACAGAATAACAGTGAGATGGTAGGCAATGAGATGAAACTAAATGTGAGATTACTCTTGCTTTAGTGATATATGTAAAGTGGTACAGATGTGGAAGGAGAAAAGAACTGGGACCTTAGTTTGGGTTGACAGTATATCTGCTGAGAAGGTAGAGAGCATGGACTTACAGTTATGGATTGAGAAGAGGCTGTGTGAGCAATGCAGGGCTACAGTACTTCTGTCTGGGATATGCCATGCATGATTAGTAAATTCAGTAAATCTGCAAATGACTTATGTCCATCAGGTGTAATGTGAGACTTAAACATAGATGATACACATTGAAAATGTGATACCGTATTCATGCACAGTGCCTGCCCTGGGCTACCAGAAAAAAGCCTGAAAACCTTCCCCTCCATGCTCAATGTTAAATGAGTGAAATTGGTAGGCAAAAAGAGTCATGTGGAAAGGAAGGCAAAAGTATTTCATTCCCGTGCATAACCTGGAAAACCAGAGATGCTACTGTTCCTGCAACTAGTGGTACCTGTCACCATAGCCTTTATTGATGATGGCACTCACACAAATAAACCCAGAAAGACAGTGATAAGTATACATATAAAATTTAAATGTCATAGGCTTGTCGTGTTTGTCTTTAATGTTTCCCACTATTTTTTTTTTTAAATTATGTATTTTTATGCTTATACTGTGGGGAGAGATGGCAGAGAGATACCTGTATTAGCCAGTCTAGAAGCAGCAAGTTTCTCAAGGAGAGCATCTCCAACATGGCTGTCATCTTTATAATGTCTTGACATTTGTTGTAGTGGTTCTTTTTCCCACACCCAGTTCTCAAACATTTGTGAAGGTACCTCTACAAAGTCTGTTTCCACATTAGTTCCGCTAAACCTAGCAAAATCAGTCTAAAAGGAAAAGCAAAGCCATTGTATTAAGTGAAAATAAAACCCAGGACTTCTAGCAGAGTATGAATTTTCAGATGCCAGAATTTCAGTGGTAATCACAGCAAAAGGAGTAATTTGAACAGGTCAGTAATAATAATGATAAAAATATTAATTTTAAAGAAAGGAGGTAAAAAATTCATACATGACTATTACCAAGCAAAAGAATAGATTACTCAGTAGTTATTTACTTCATTGTCTACTGGTGTGACACAGTATTTCAGTTTTCTTAATATTATTGATTTTTATCTCTTAGGTTATGACAGTAATAAAAATGTTTCAGTACTGTCTTATGACAATGATATAATTTGTAAACTGTTGTAAAATTTTGTTCTATTACCACAGAGTAAAATAATAAACTCCAGTTACACACCTATAAAAGTCAGTTATATTACAGTCTACCATACTGATTCAAAGATGTTACTTGACCAACTATTAAGTTTTCTTCTGCCTTCATTCAAAAGGTATACAGTTAACATAGAACAATTTTTTGAGCCAATACATGGACTAGAAATAGATGAATCCTAACAACTTTATCCACAAAAGATCTCCAATCTGACACTCAATCACTGATAAAAGAATCATCTTCTTTCTGGAAGCCAAGCACAGCACATTAGATATTTCTAAAAGTATTTCCAAAATATTTCTAAAAAGAAACAGTTACTTTTGAAAGACAGTTATTCAAATGCCAACATAATTTATTTGGTTTCACTCCATACTTGTCCTATAATGCCTGTTGCCTCTTGCTAACCCAATTTTATTGTTCTTCCCTTCTCAGCAACATTCTAGCACAATATTTCAAGGGCTATAAGAGAATTCTCAGTTTGCCAAATGCCCCCTCTTAAGAACTGTAGCTGTTCTTAAATTCCATCTTCCGTTAGGTAATAGATCCCCACAGAAGTACTGGCATTTGAACTTACTTTCAGGGTTACAAAAAAAAAAAAGCACATATAATATAGGACATAACACTGAACTGAGAGCTATGTCGCATGCATGTATCTTTGCAGAAAAGGAGAAAAACCATTTCCCTTCATTTACACTCATGGGTTACTAAAATAACTAGTTGTAACAGGTTGGCCCTTCTCACTGCACTTGATGAATAGCAGCTAAGAAGAAAATCGAGGAAGCATCAGCTGGGAAGAAACAGTGATAGAAGTAGCCAGAGCAAAAGGCAAGAGGAGTGCAAGAGTTCGTTGGCCTCCAGGTATCCACATCTACCCATACAGAAGTGTCCCATTAAAAAAAAAAACCCAACCAAACAAAAACAAAACAAAAACAAAACCCAACAAACAAAACCAAAACAAACAAACAAACAAACATTTGGGTTAAGCTACTTCAATAGCTGTCCTTCCCTACCAGCAGTAAGCAGGGTAGCGCTGTAAACAGAAGCCACCTCAGCAGTGGGAGAGAACTGAAAAGCAGGCCTCCCTGACCTGTGAGCAATTCCACAGCAAGTGAAGCACATATGCATTGGAATTGTTGTGTCTGGGCTCCCCAGAAGGAGCTCTGCAACACCCAGGCACATCCTCACTGGTTAACAAAAGGTTGTAGTCAGTTTTATACCAATGCTGAATATGTCTCATTTATAAACACCTTCTAGGTAGTTTAAAAGAACAGATTTTGTATCTCCAGTTTTGAAGTCAGAGACACCTGTCTTAGGGTAAAGATGATGAAATAATCTTTATAGTTTTAACTTTAATGTGATGCAAAAATACCTAAGCAAGTCTAGCTACGTGTTCTGAAGTTTGCTTTACCATCATTTGTTTAATTCTGGATTTAAAATATGTGTTTCTGTGACTTTGTTTCTTTATTCTGCAGTCCTAGTCTCTAGGATTAAAGCCAAGAACTAAAATCTAATGTGCATTTTATTTCTCTGATTTTATTATTTGATGCTTGTTTATAAAGCAGATGAAAGTGGCACTAGACAATGTCTGGATTTGTAAATTATATTATAATTTTGTTTTTTTTGTGAATGAATACTGAGACTTGTCTGTCTCTGAAACATAAAATTTTCATTAGGCCAATAATAAATTTATCATCTGGCATAATCAACTTTACATGTAAATAAAAATGCAACGAGCAATTTTACAACTTTATTGACATCTTGATGAAAAATCTTCAGACTAGCTTCAGTTCCTTCTGGTCACTGTATCTCAGTGCAAGGCCCATTTTACACTTTTGATGTCAAGAGTCATAGGTCTCAAGGGTATTAAATGCCAAAATGCTGGAGGTGATCCAGATTCACAGTTTATTTGCATGCCTAGGTACAGCAACCTTGTTTTGCTCCTAGCATGCTGCTAGGAGTAACAAAAAGTCCTCTGACAGCTGCAACAGAAGCCATCTCTGAACACCTTCTTTACCTTAGACATGGATCTATTCACTTGTCAAAGGTACCTGCATGGTACAAATACAAAATTTTATGTTCCTAAGAAAATGTTCTTCATAAGAAGGTGTACTCAAGTAAAATAATTTAAAATTATTTAAAATAAACTTTAAAGACATTTGGTTTAAGGTACTTCAATAGCTCTCCTTCCCTAATAGCATAAATAGATACCCTCTCTGCCCTGATATCTCACTTTCCAGCAGATGCCCATTACAAAGACCATTAGTTTTAAATAAAAATTAAAACAAAACAAAACAAAAACCCAAACAAAAAAAAACCCACCAAAAACCCAAACAACCAAACCAAACCCCAACCTGAAACTTAGAAAACTAACAAAAAATGCGTATGTTTTACTAAAATTAGAAAAATCACCAAAATAAACTTATACCTTGTGCGAGACACTGGAGAAAGAAGTAAATCTTACACTGGAATTGAATCATCACTAACCTGTGCACATATCTGATGCATTACATGACCAAATTCATGGAAATAAGTCTTGACTTCATCATGTCGCAGCAATGATGGGCAATCTGATGCTGGTTTTGTGAAATTGGTTACCAGAGCAGCTACAGACATCATTCTGCTGCCACTGGAGAGAAGACAGCCGGGCTGGAGACCAAAGCATGCTGCATGTCCATACTTTCCTTCTCTGTACAAGAAAATATATCAGATACTATCTTCAAACCACAAGCCTGCTCAGCAGAATGGTGAAGCCTATTCAAGAACACGGACAATCAGTCAGCGCCTCTTTAAAGCTTTACACAAAGAAGTGACATATTCTCAGGAGTTCTAAAACTCACAAAGTTTATGATCCTCTTAAGGGCAAATGGGGGAAAAACCAGTACTTTAATGGCATCAGTTCAAGACTCACAGCAGAATTTACAAGAATCTAATTTTTACTCAAATACTGAATGTATATATACTTTATATGTCAGTTTTATTTTAAACTGCTACTGTAACAGTAAGGACTAGCTTCTGTCCTCTGAAGCAGTATCTTTTCTTTCAGTTCAGGAGACAAAAGAACAGTCTACTACATTTTTGCTGTGATTCAAAAGTTTTAAGAAAAAAATATTTTAAAATTTTTGCCCTAAGCCTGAGTAGTTAACTGTATAGTTAAGTCAGCAGAGTCTTACTGACAAAAAGTTTCAGCAATAAGGGGAGAGCAGGCAAACAGGTGAAGGAGATACCTATCTTAAAAATTTATGTACTATTGTACCAACTAACCTAATTTTCTTAACCCAGAGAAGTCTTAAATCATGTTTTTTAATAAAAGACATCATCCAATCTATAAATTGCTAAAGAATAACTAAAAAACCCCAAACCAAACCAGTGAGAAAGTCAAAAAGGACTAGCTAAAAATAATCCTGTCCAATCAGTCCAGTCTACTGATGTCTGACAGAAGACAGATGATGCTGTAAATAGCTACAAAGAGAGCTGCAAAGCTACAGAGATCAACCTGGATGTACATTTCAAGGTGTACTCAACAAGAATCTATTCTTGGTTCTGATCTATTTGATATTTTCTTTAGCAGTCTGGACAACAGGATAGAATCAGAATCATCAAGGTTGGAAAAGACCTTTAAGATCACCAAGTTCAACCATTAACCCTACTCTACCAAGTCCACCACTAAGCCATATCCCCAGCATGAAAAGAAAATACACATATAATGTGCAAAAAGGAACTGGGAGAAACTAGAAACACTTGGCAATAGCCAAAAAATTACAGGCAACTGACTAGGCATCAGTACTACAGAAAATTAACAAAGTAGTAATGCTTCATAAACTCAACATAAGCAAGGGATGCAGTATTACTGAAAAAAAGAAATCTGAAAGCAGTCCGGAGCATAACTTAATGAACACAGTAATAGTCTTGTCAGTGGGACAAATATTTACTTCCAAATGCATTTAATTTCAACCACACCAGCAACTCACTAAGACCAATTAAATTTTAAACACAGAAGTAAAACACTAAGTTATAATTACCTGGGGTGAAGGTCCAAATAGAACTGCCCTAACATTTCTCCTGTTAAATTATCCTTTACTGTATAAAGAGTAACACTGTCATGCCAAACATGAGCACTTTCTACTTGCTCAAATACAAGTCCCAGCAGCTTCTGGTAAATATTCAGTAAGCCTTCTGTAACAGCCTGAATTGGGAAGTATTCCTTCAGCTTTTCGTGATCTATGGAGTACTTCAGCTCTTCTGTTTTGTTCATGTAATAATGAAGATCCCATGCATTGATTCTTCCATCATAATAAAAGCTTTTTTCTTTACACTCCTTTTTCTTCAAACCTAGAATGACTTCTCTTTCTTCCTCAACCAGTGGTTTTAGCTTCTTACTCAAATCGTCTGAGAAAAAAAAAAAAAAATTCCCTCGGAATCAACTTCTGTGTAATGTGTACTCCTACAAAACACACTCAAAACATTAATCACTTATGCTTGAAGTCTGATTTAACCTCATGTAATCTTAGTTCTCGATACATTTCTGCAGAAACAGCCTAAGACTACAACTACTTCTAGCTAAAGTTCTATAAAAGAACAAGACACAAAAGCCTTCATGCCTACATAGTAGCTTCTAGAGTACTGAAGCCACTGGATAATAATCTCTGATTCCAATTTTTTCCAATACAGTTTTTTTTTTTTTTTTAACAAGAAAGGGTCATAATTATGAATCCAATATATTGAATATAAATTTTTTTCACTTACTGAAACTCCCATAAAATACATACTGTACTTATCTTTTGGAAATATTTCTGGACTACAATACTTCTTTCTCACTTAAGAATTCAAGTAAATGTTTACAATTGGCATCTAGAATGTCAAATTTAGGAATTGCCATTCTAGGTGGGCCTTAGGCACTGTATGTATATACATGACTG
>JANIJG010005732.1:62732-79210 GCA_024611175.1 Megaceryle torquata
GTGTAGGACTCTACACTTATCCTTGTTGAACTTCATTAGGTTTGCCTTTGCCCAGCTCTCCAGTCTGTCCAGATCTCCCTGGATGGCAGCATGGCCTCCCGGTGTATCAGCCACTCCTCCCAGTTTTGTTATCATCAACAAACTTGCTGAGGGTACACCCTATCTATTTCAGGCAGAAGGGAATCCACAAACACTTAAAGCCAGTGAATATTTTCATCGAAAGATAAGAAAAATTTCTCCTCCCTTAAAAAAAAAAAAAAAAAAAAAAAGACATTGAAGTGTTTTTATCCTTCTCTCCATGACTATACATTTCTCCATATATTTAAAAATTAAATCAATGTTAAATAGCTTCTAGTCTTAATATTCACCTTTGTGAAGTTTGTCTGCATAACAGACACGCATAATATAATGATAATACGCATTTGAAAAGAACTCCTAGGTCTTTAAGGATAAGCAAGCATATAAACCCTCCCAGGCACAGGAACCAAGGATGCTCTATGGTCATCTCTGATCTTTGGTTTGTTCAGGATTATCTGTGTCATCCTGTGTTTCTTTGATGAACAATTCCCTTCCACAACAGAGGTGCTAATTTTGAATACATGACACACATGAAATTTGGGAACTTTCCAGAAGTTTTAAAACAGTCATAGTTTATGATTTTAAATACCATTTCATATTTGTTTTGGATAATCCTGCTACTTTATTCCATGAAGAAATCTTCAGGCAGAATAAGAAAACTTACTTGGAATATCATGAACAAGAGCTGTATCAGCTGTTTACATCAGGCTGAGTTTCCCAAGGGTGTGTGGGTGGAGAAGATTGGCAACATTCTTAAGCATGCCTCTGCTAGCCAACATGTGCAGATGCTAGGTGTAATAAAATGTTAAATGATAGTTTCACTTCTAAATTCACCTTTATTCCAAATTTCAGACCTTGAAATAAAAGTTTCTAAGGACTAAGATCTGGAGGGTATTTAACAAAAATTTGAGCAGGAATTTTCTCCTCTAATACGTGGGGAAAAGACTAGATTTTTTTTTTTTCTTTTTAATTATATACAAAAACCTCACACACCTGCAACCAACAACAGCTCTTAAATAAAGCAGAATTTTGAAAGAATACTAAACAGTTGTTAACTTAGAGAAATTTAGTCTTCGTAATGGGAGCAAAATCATTCAGGAAGTCACCAAGATCAAGGAGATTTACTCATCTTTTAGTGGACTAACTGTATTATACAGAACACGGGAGTGTGAGGGCCCTGATTTCTCTCCACGACATTTTAATCTGACCCCTGTGCAGAATCACAAAGCTGAATTTATATACCTGAACTATTAAATCCTCAGTTAGGCCATGAAAAACCTGATCTAATCGGAATACTTTACTGGCTTATTTAAACTGATAAAATAATTTCAGAAAAACACTCCTGTTTGTGGAATTTTTTTTTTTTTTTTTTTTTTACTGTGTTCCTGGAACCAAACTTTTCAACTAAGTTTTTAACAGCATAAGGCATTAGAAATTTGGCAAAAATTAACAAAAACTTTGTAATTTGGAAAAAGCAAGACTTGATTTATCTGGCATTACTGGCAATTTCATATATGTTCTACAGCAAAAAAAACTGTTACTACTTTCACAGCTACTATGAAGTTGATCTATGCTCAGAGGATGCGTCTCTGGAAAACTAATACTAAAATATGCTTGCAAGCTGCAGCTAAGCCCAGAAAACTCTCTAAAACTTTAAATGGAGATGTAAGCAACAATTGTAATTTCTGTAAAATCCAACTAAATTCCCATTCAAGCATCCCAATTTAAGCAAAGGAAAATGAAGTAGGAAAGCACCAAATGAAAAAGCTTTGAAACAAAAGGTTAGAAGTAATACTAGTGAATAACAGCATTAATTTTTCAATAGCTGCTATCAGAAATTCCCCTAAATTAAAAATATACAAACAGATATGGCAGATTAGCCCTAAATGTATTTATGTATACTATACTGGAGAGAGGGGAAGTCCCAGCAGGTAATCATAGAATAGAATCACAGACTCATTAAGATTGGAAACATTAAGGTTGGATCAAGTCCAACCGTCTACTAAATATTATGAAGAACACCAAACCATGTCCTGAAGTGCCAGATCGAGACATTTTTTGATCACCTCCAGGGATGGTGATTCCACCACCCCCCAGGCAGCCTGTTCCAATGCCCAATCACTCTCTCAGTAAAATAATTTTTCCTAATATCCAACCTAAACCTTCAGTGGCATGACTTCAGCCTATTTCCTCTTGTCCTGTCACTAGTCACCTGGGAGAAAAGACAGACATCCACCTCGCTACAACATCCCTTCAGGTAGTTTTAGAGAGCAATAACATCTCCCCTCAGTCTCCTCTGCTCCAGACTAAACAAGCCCAGGTCTTCCAAGCACTCCTTATAAGACATTTTTTCCAGACCCTTCACCAGCTTGGATGCCCTTCTCTGAACTCGCTCCAGCAACTCAATGTCTTTTTATATACTGTGGTGCCCAAAACCCCACACAATACTCAAGCTGTGGCCTCACCAGTGCCGAGTGCAGGGGCACAATCATTTCCCTTCCCTGCTGACCATACAATTTCTAATACAGGCCAGGATGCCATTGGCCTTCTTGGCCACCTGGGCACACTGCTGGCTCATGTTCAGCTGGATGTCCACCAGCACCCCCAGGTCCTTTTCTGCCAGGCAGCTCTCCAGCCACTCCTGCCAAGCCTGTAGCATTGCCTGGGGTTGTTGTGACCGAAGTTCAGGACCCAGCCCTTGGCCTTGTTAAATCTCATCCCACTGACCTCAGCCCATCCATCCAGCCTGTCCAGATCTCTCTGGAGAGCCTTCCTACCCTTAAGCAGATCTACACTCCCGATCATAGAATCATAGAATGTTAGGGGTTGGAAGGGACCTCTGGAGACCAACATGTCCAACCCCCTGCCAGAGCAGGGTTACCCATGGCAGGTCACCCAGGAACAGATCCAGGTGGGGGTTTGAAAATCTCCAGAGAAGGAGACTCCAGAACCTCTCTGGGTACCCTGTACCAGGCTCCATCACCCTCACAGTGAAGAATTTCCTCCTCATGTTTCATAGAAACATAGAAATGTCTGGGACGTCATAGAAATATGTTGTCTGGGATGTCACCTGCAAATTTGGTGTCAATTTGGGGTCATCTGCAAACTTGCTTAGGATGCACTCAATCCCCTCATCCAGATGAAGAATAAAGATACTGAACAAGACTGGCCCCAAAACTGAGCCCTGGAGAACACCGCTAGTGAACAGCAGTCAACTGGATTTAACTCCATTCACCACCACTCTCTGGGCCTGGCCATCCAGTCAATTTTTAACTCAAAGAGTCCACCTGTTGAAGCCATGAGCTGCTAGCTTCTCCATCTGAATGCTGTTGGAGATGGTGTCAAGACTTACTGAAGTCCAGGTAGCCAACATATAAGTCATGGTGGGGCAGGGGGGAGGCAATAATATAAGGCACTATCTGCCAACACACAGCAGAAGGTCCTCAACATGGGGCTACTAAATACCCCCACAAACACATAAAAAACAATACACAGCTAAAGAAGAACATCTGAAAATGTGCTGGGAAAATACAGCAATAGAAGCAATGGCATTGATCACAGGGTGTCAGGGGTTGGAAGGGACCTTGGAGATCTTTGAGTTCAACCCCCCTGCCAGAGCAGGACCATACAATCTAGCACAGGTCACACAGGAACCCATCCAGGTGGGGTTTGAAAATCTCCAGAGAAGGAGACTCCACAACCAATCTGGGGAGCCTGTTCCAGGGCTCTGTGACCCTTACAGTAAAGAAGTTCCTCCTCATGTTAAGGTGGAACCCCCCCTTGTCCTATCACAGGGCACGAGTGAGAAGAGGCTGTCCCTTTCCTCACTGGAAGGTACCTTAATAAGGTGCTGCAAATGTTATTCTGGTTCCCTGTCAACACTGCAAAAAAAATCACAAACAATTCCAAGAAATAGGGCTCCAATATATTATTGACATCACAAGAAGGACAAGTTTATATATTTTAGTTTTCACATTAGATAGTTTGCCTGCATTATCTCCAAATTACATTTTTGGAGAATTATTATCAAATGCCACTAGATGCATTTGAACAAAACCAAATGTTCTTCCTGTTTGACTTACAAAAACAATACAGATAAAGAATACAAGATTCTTTTAGGTGCTCAATTAGAAATGAAGCTAAAAGAAACACAAAAGGGACAGAAACAATTTTAACAGTAAGTATATCCTTTGACTTGGTTTTATTTTGAGGCTTAAGCAATGTATGAGAAGTATACAATATAGCTGTCCATAATTAAAAGATCAAAAGAAGTAATTTTGGTGGTCACTCTTGATAATATGTTGTCATTAACTTTCATAACTTAAAACTCACCTTTAAAATTTAAGATTATCAACAACTGCAATAAAGCACAATTTTGGACACAAATTCAAAGGCGGTATACGATATAACAATGTATTTAGGTTATTGCCTTTTTTTTTTTTTTTTCTTCTCCCCTTGGTGATGCTCTGGGTAAACCAGTTCAGAAAATTCTGCCAACAAAACCAATAAATTTTATTTTTCCTGACAGTTTTGCTTCTGCTGGTTTAGCTTCCTTGTACCAGCTCACTGGAAGATTAGACAAAAGTTAAAGCCATTGCAATGGAGAGAGGATACACTCACCTAGACCCAAGAAGCCAAGAGTAGGAGCACCAAGTTACATGCTTACAGTTTTCTGGAACCACAGGCTTGTTGTATAGCTGCATCCCACATGAAAGATTTTACTGGTACAGGCACAGGGAAAATATACACAATGATGTGGATCTTGCAAAGTGGCGTGGATACTAAATTCTTTAAAGTTTTTCACTGCTAGAATTTTATAAACATTTTCACAAGTTATGCAGATATCATTGTGATTTACCTGCAAATAAACAATCTTCTGAAACACATCTTCTCTCATGCTCATCTCCACATCAAAATTAGAAAGCTTTTTGTCAGCTTCTGTACTTGCTAAGCGTACCTCTTTGTCAGGTGAGACATGCTGGGGAAAATCCAACATGCTTCTTTCCACTGTTTAAATAAAAGGCAATAAACACACAAAAGGCTAGAAACACTTCAAGGATAAGGTACTGCATCCCTTCTGATATTTATAGATGACATGAGAAACAAGCACCCAAAGAAACATGACAATTCAGATCAGGCTTGAAGCAAATAAAGTTATTACAGATAATGCAAAAATTAATAGGTCAAAGGACAAGACTGCACACCATTATAACAAACATTTTACAGAAACTATTACCCAAGCCTAATTATCTCATCTTACTTCTACAAAATCTTCTGAAAGGTGTATAAATATTAGACATGATTTTTCATAGATGAGCTATTTGTAAGTGAAGACTGACAGTGTTTCACAGCTGGTACAGATGCTTCCATGTTAGCACTTAAAGTGAAAAGCTCCGAATCTTCAAGCAGGCCCATCTGCCTGAAAGTTATTTTTACATTGTTAGGAGAACAGTGTCAAATTCCCATCATCTCTTCTGTGTTCAAGAAGAAATGATGAGCTAAACACAGAAGATACTGTCTATGTATTCTGAACTTCTAGAGGTCAGAAACTGAATGCTACTACTTGTTTAGAATACACTATTGGGACTAAGTAAATCCTTGATTATTAAAGGAATACTGCATTTTATATGACACTGCATAGAAATCCTAAAATAGAAATTAATTGTTATGACCAACTGAATTAATTCAAAACCAATAATAATTTTACTCCCCTCCACCTCCCCAGAAGCATATTTTAAGAGTAAAAACTTTTTAGGATGACTTGAAGACTTGTAATTTTGTGTAATTTTTTGAGATACTCTCAGACTTTCAGGAACCTCTGGAATGCAAGCATGGGCATATAATTCTTCTTGAAGTTCACAGGAAACTCCCCCCTCTCACAATACTCGTGCCAAGATGTTTCAAAATGATGGAGTCAGTTTTAGTAGCTTTGAAGTGAAATGCAAGGCCTGTTGTCATCTGTGTCCTTTCAGATAGTAAGTTTCAGTTACTGGGGTGGGTCTTACACATATGTGAAAGGGACACAAAACCCTTAAAGGCCCTAATGTACGTCTTGCTGTAACAACACATCCTTATCATATGCCATGAGCTGTTTCACAGATAAATCATGTTAATTTCACACACAGCTTTGAAGATTAACATTAAAAGCTTAAATACAACCCAGTACTGCAATAGCATTTAGAGAAAAAAAAGTTCATCTTGGAAGATAGAAGTCTCGTGTCTATGCTGAGAAGCTGATGGCCACTACTTTCTCAAAGAAACATAGATTTTCCTTTTAATTTAAAGCATAGAGTTTTATATATTGGTGAAGTGGCTTACAAAATATCAAATATATTGGTACAATTAAAATTGAATCTGACAGGAAGCTGTTTGGAAAAAGTTTATTCAGTCTTTCTGCCATCAATTCCAGTCAATTCACTGGATGGGACTGAACTGCAGTTCTAAGTAATGTGAAAGCCAGACTAATATTACAGTACAGTCATTTGAGCTGCAAGCTGATTTTGTTTTGACAGGAGATTCTGCTCCAAGTCATAGTGGCTGTAGTCAACACTCTTGTTGCTACTGG
Source organism: Megaceryle torquata (assembly GCA_024611175.1). Classification (NCBI taxonomy): domain Eukaryota; kingdom Metazoa; phylum Chordata; class Aves; order Coraciiformes; family Cerylidae; genus Megaceryle; species Megaceryle torquata. Next base: position 69,376 of record JANIJG010005732.1, read on the forward strand.
AATTTATTGATTTTTAAATTAATATTTTTTTTAAAAGAACTTGACATTTTATTACACTGACTACTTTTTGAGAGTCATGCAGCCATCACCTGCTATGTTTGTTAAAACAAAGCCACCGAAGACACATTTTTATTTTTCCCCATCTCCACTGACTGACAATTAACAAATTAACAGAATGACATGTGCTTGACCATTAGACTCCATCTATATATTAGCATGTCTTGATAATTATTTCAGAACAATCTAGATGTGCCTGCATGACTACCACCTCTCCCTGGATTATTCAAGGCCTCGCAGGCTGTAATATTGAAGTGAGCAAGTAAAGCAGGCTCTTTTCAAAAAGCATTCAAAAATTCTCCCATTCTCAACCATCACATTTTCTCTACCCTTAGCAGCCTTTCCACTGTTCCAATTGACTTGTTTATCTCAGATTCTGCAGTGTCTGGAAAAAACCCTCTACTTATGAAGGTTTGAATGTAGTTATGCATACCACAGCCACTGCAGCCTACACCGTTACACACTGTCCCCTAGTGGTTGTACACAGCTGGAAAAGAAAATGTAACTGAAGATTCACATAATACAGGTGACAGGTGAAGTTCTTTGGATGTGTCAAAGAGATCAACAGCATAGCTTTGCTAATCCTTATTTTCATCTCTAGAATAAAGCAGTAGAACTTTGTAGCTGATTAAGTTACATACTGCTGAGAGGTCCTGAAAGCTTATTAGGACCAGAGGACTTTTAAGAGGCCTCTACACATTCTCCACAAAAACAGCATGAATCAGAACTGTAAGCAACTATATTTTCTCAATGTTTCTTTACGTGCAGATGGAATGTCCCGTGAAAAGAATCAAAGAAAACATACACTAACCTGCATATTCCACTTCTATATCTGCCAAGGGCTGTACAGTATTTTCATGTGTTACTTCTCCAATATCAAGCATTCCAACACTGTCATATACATGCTTTGTCTTCTGGATTAGTTCTTCTGTTCTTGTTCTAATTTGCTCTGGTGACAGATCCCATCTCAAAAGGTTTCGGCCTGATGCTATACATGAAGAAGCCTTGAACTGACTAGCAATTTCTTCTCCTAATGTCATTCTCAACAAAAGCTGTGGCCCAATGGACCTGAAAGTATAAAAATGATCTTTGCAAAGCAAGTTTCTAGTTCAAGAGGTAGTTTATAGTAAATATTAAAAAAAAAGGGCAACATACTTTTATTAATTACAGAATATTTTTAGATGCAAGAACGGTCTTTTCTAGGGCCATAGCTCGGCAAGCAGGACCACATACAGTCATTACCCTTATCAATTAAGTCTAAGTTTAAATAAATCAGAAGTCTGTCTTCTATCTTCTCCATCTAGAGGATGACTTAAGTGTGGATAGGACTAAAAACTTTGGTATTGACAAAAATGGACAGATTAAGACAATATACAGTCTTCCAAAAAAACCAGAGTTAGAGCTACTAAAATTCTACAGAAAAAGACAGCATTTGCATTTAAATAAGGAATAAAACCCACACAGTAATTTATAGATCATGAAGTCTGCAAAGATGAATAAAACAAGACACCAAAAAAGTTTTTTTTTTTTGGTCACATTCATTTTAACAAATAATTTTATATATTTACAAGACATCTGACACATAATCAGCCATGGGAGGAAAACTTCTAATTGTTACTCACTTTAAAATTTATTCCTTTAATTGTTAAGGATTTTAAATACAGTTTCAATCTATTGCCAGAGGAGGTATATAAGTTTACTGTGTATGTACTGGTTTATATCCTATTAATTCTGATTATATATAACCTATATTTCAGCTTTAGCTAGCAGAAAAACTTACATATGTAACTGATCCTAGTGTGCTGTGTAATCAATGGCAGCCTTTTCAGTAATGTTTTTGATAAAAAATAAAATTAAAAAAATAAAATTAAAAAAATAGAAAAAAGAAAATTACTTGGAGCAATGAATCCAAATATAAGTTAAGAGAAGATAGCAGCTTCAGAAATAGAAGCTTCTACCCTCCCACCCCAATGAAGAAGCACTCAGCCTTGTATAAAGGAAAGGACACTGACTCAGGCAACTGGCTGAAGTGAGGCTTGTAGAAACCCACACTGTCAACAAGATGCCCACTTGGCAACTACATTAATAGCTCAGTTATGTATGTAGTGTCTGAGGAAGACAATTTGATAATAATTAAAAGAGTTTTTAGGGAATAATTCAGGGAATAAAACTTGCTTCAGGTTTTAGAATCACAGAAGGATCATAGGAGCATCACAGGATGATGGTCCTGCCTCCCTACTTCAGTCACATAATAACCATTAAAAAAAAATAAAAAAAAAAAAATCAGTTGCTGTTATGGTAATAATGACAATATTTTCAGCCATAACTAAAGAAATACAAGAGTACACAAAGAGAGACTGCTATGAAAAGAGAGGTTCCCTTAACACTTTTTTACATTAAATATCTTTTTTCTCTTTACACTAGTCACTGTACCTCTATTAATCTTACCGCAAAACCAGTCTGGTATGTGTGTAAGTGTTCAGATAGGTTTTGGAATAGCATGCAGGGAGCATGCATAAACGCATATTTTAGCCTGAAGTAATAACAAAGCAGAAGAGTGAAATGCCAACAATCAAAAAAAAGCCACACACAAGTCTTCATCTGAAGGCAAGACTTTCTTGAAGTCTCCCTTGTCTGTAAGAGAAAAAAATCTCTAGAAATAGCCTATCCAAAATTATTTTATGTGAGACAAAAAAAGGCAACATATCTATTTTTTATGTTGAGAACATTTTTTTTTTCCTTGTTATCACAGTTTCTTCACATCTTTCCATACCAGTCTAGGAAAGATGTTTACTTTTCCCTTCTACTGGCATACAGAAACATCAGTGTCCAGCAAATAAATGATTCAGTTCTGAAAATGAAGCCTGATTAAAGACTATTCCTTCCAACTTCATTCTGTCTCTCTGATACGAAGTCAGTTCTGACATTAATGCCTTAGATGGTTTTCCACTGCACTACTGAAACTTTGAACTTCAGTTAAATTTTATGATAAATGAAGGTGCTTTCATGAAAGCAAAAGGCTAAGTATCAGCATTCTTAGAACGCCTTAGTTTCCCATGCCCCAAACCAATGAACTCTTCCCTGAATCTACAAGCCATTAAAGAACAGTACTTCATTAAGTCATGAACAGCTTCCCACTGGACTGCCTGTTTTCACACATTGTTAGTGCAACTCTGGTATAACCACATGGGTGTTGAAGGGGAACCTCCTCAAAAATAGGTTCAGTGCTCTGAACACAAACATCTCTGATAACATCAGGAGGAATTAAAAATGTGCTGAACTAAGGTCAAAATAACAGTAAAATAGAATCAAAATAATATAACAGCCTGAACAACATAAAAGCAGACAGCTAGACTAAAGTGCTCGGTATGAAGCAGATTTTTAAGGGGAACCTACAGCTTTCTGTCATACATTACCTTCACCTAAACATGTAGAAAACACAGCTATGTCACTGACCATCTAGATATTATCATTATCACATGCAGTCATAGCACCAACAGATGGTAATTTCAGTCTGTCCAATGAGGTACCAACAAGGTGCAATTATTACTTTAGGCTTGCTTTTGGTAACTGACAGCAACATTATAGACAAGGGAACAATTGTTTGGATGGAGCAAAAAGAAGTTGATACAGTTTAAATTAGATGTACATCTGTAAATAATGTTAAGTGTATACTGCAATTATCCCATATGCCTATAGATTGGCTGATACTAATGCTTGAACTGTCTAGCTCAAACCGTTTCAGATATGACACTCAATTTTCTGCAGTGCAGAGTAAAACAGTAGATTTATCTACACAAGCCTGGGTTAAGTATAAGGTTCGTGTGCAGCAGCAGTAGTGCCTTAGGATAGTCCTTCCCATTCCTCCTGTACACCACTCCATCAATGAAAGCAGCAAAACTGTTGGTAGGGTCACACTCCAGAAAGAGTCAAGGCAGCATACAGGTGAAAAATGAAGTGGACCAAAAGATGCAGGGGGGACGTTTTTATTTTCAGCTTATCAGTCTCGTGATCTATTTGATGTATTACTTCAGAACAATTATGCTGGCCTAAATGAAGGATCAAAAGTGTCAAGAGCCACCTAAGCCTGCACTACTGCTAGAAACATGTATGTAATGCATAGATTTAGTCTAGCAAAAGAAGTCTCAAGATGATCGCTGTCATTAAACATACTATTTAAATGCCCCATAATACTATTGTTGTTTTTGCTAGAATGCCAGGTATTTTATTTTACCAATAAATCTCCAATGTGATTACTTGTTGCTTCTGAAAAATATATATTTGATTTTACTTTAGAAAGGAAAAGGACCTTTATAATATTTTATCACAGCAATACAGTGGCCAACATAACTGCTGCAAAGACAAACAAAGCAATTGATTTTACATACTGATACTAACTTGTGCATTAAGTATTTTAAACATATTAAATATTTTTGTAAGTCTCTTTTGTTGAGAAACGTTTTCCATGACCAGAACATGCCAACAAAGGATTGCTTGGCAAGCAATCCTTTGTTGGCATGTTCCATTAATGTTATTGAAATAAAACAAGAAAGCCACAATCTGTGAAGCAGAAGCAGCAAAATGTAGTACCAGCTTTAGAAAATACAAGTTAAAAAACCTGCAAGCTTGTCCACAATATGCTCCTACAGGTGGTAATCAGTTTATAATATGGTCAAGATTTACGCCTCATTTAACTCTGATTACATATGGATATTTCTGACTCCATTCAGGACTCTTTAATGGTACTTCCAGTTTTCCAATTAATCTTCACCTTAACAGTATCAGTTACAGTGATAAATATAATGTTACAGAATAAAGTGTATTAACAAATGAGAAACATATATATAGAACAGTTTATTGTACTTGCTAATAGATCTGTCAGTTCCATGTAGCCACATAAAAAAGTATATCAGCTTCATGTAGGATGGAAAACTACATTCTCTGATTGCAAAAGATCTGGGATAAGAGCTTTATGGGCAAAGTGGAAGCAAAGATTTTAAAAAGAAGAAAGAAAGAGATAGAAGGGTCTCTGATTCTGTCATCTTCTAGTTTTTAAATACTCTAATGGCAAATAAATAATTCAAAATTATTTTTTTCTTGCTGCACCTTACGTATATACATAGGAATGTCCCCTGAAGTATAAGAGCAGATTTGCAAATCACAGTTAACATAATGAACTTTTTCAATTAGTAATTTATCATATGAAGCTTTGTAAAAGCTGCTGCCTATATAAAATTAAGAACAGTTAAGACCTATTTGTTGAAATTGCAGATCTTAGTTAACCATTAGAAGGGGTTGGACTACATGACCTCAGGAGGTCCCTTCTAACCCAGACACTTCTGTGATTCTATGAACACTTCCTAGTCTTACAGGCTGCAGGAGAACCAGTGCTACCTGTTGGAAGCATTGTGTATTCATCAGATACGTGTAATCAACATTCATAGGGTCTCAATGTTTTGACTCCACCTAGTGGCCTTGTTAAAAAAAAAAACAAACAGCAAAACAATCAAACAAAAAAAACACTAAAAACACCAATAAACCAACAACAACAAAAAACCCCAAACAAAACAACAAAACAAAGCAACAAACAAACAAAACCACATTCCCCTCAGCACTGCTTTTACAATCTTACTCCCTGGCAACAAAAGTTTACTGGTTTCTCTGATAGAATTAACGTCAAGAGCAGAGTAACTGAAAAAGGCACTCTGGCAGCTAACAGAAAATCCACAGCTCAAGTAGAAGCTCATACATATGCATAACATGTTACAACTTAGTTATATCCTCTCCCTTTCCTCCAGGCCCTCCAACAGACTTTAAAGAAAATTAATTTGCAAACTACTCTGATTACTTTAAGAGAAGGTTATTTCAAAGAATGGCTTTGGCTGGAAGGGACCTCCGAGATCGTCTAATTCAACCTCCCTGCCATGTGCAGGGACGCCTCTCAACTAGGCTAGGTTGTTCAAGGCCTTGTCCAACCTGGCTTTGAACACCTCCAGGGAATGGGCATCCACAGCACCTCTGGGCAATCTATTCCAGTCTCACCACCCTTTTACCGAAGAACTCTTTCCTAAAATCCAGTCTAAACCTATTCTCCTTCAGTTTAAAACCATTTCTCCTTGTCTTGTTGCTGGATACTTCTATGATAAGTCCTCTCCAGCCTTCCTGTAGGTTCCCTTCAGGTATTGGAAGGCAGTTATAAGGTCCCTCCAGAGTCATCTCCTCTACAGGCTGAACAATCCCAGCTCCCTCAGTCTATCCTCAAAGCGGAGGTGCTCCAGTCCCTGGATCATCTTTGTTGCCCTCCTTTGGACTTCTTCCAACAGTAGTCTGGAATGGAGCACATAGAAGTGTCAGCATTCTGTTTCTGCAGTGTCTGATCTCTAAAGTTATATTATCCATGGTTCTAAAAAAAATACCAAACCCAAACAATCAAGCAAACCCAAACCCAAAATTACTAGGACTACTAAACAGGCTTCAAACCCATTCTGTGAGCAAAATTCATTCTGTGTCACAGCAAATGCCATTTGCCTACTCGGAGGATCTTCAGAAGTTGAGAGACTTTTCAACACTCTCTTGCAAACAGTTAGTAAAGTTGATGCCAGAGGTGCTCATTAGGGCTATGTTATTGATTGGTTCTACCATCAGGTTGTGGTGGTAAGATTGTCCCCCACTCATGGGCCACACAGTACAGGGTGAAAACTCCTCCTCCCTGGGTAACACAACAATCTACTGGAAAGTCAAATACAGACTCTGAAAGGCAGTGTAGAGAGCATTACGGCACCCCCTTAACATACCTGGTTCCTGCTTCATCTACTCTTTGAGGACAATAATGACAAGTATCTCCTGACAATCCAGTATAGATCATGAGCAGTGAACCAGAGCATTGAGGTGCCCCCTCAGTGCAGCCTGACTCCTACTCCCCTCATCATCACCTGGGAACAGTAACGACCACCAATCAAACCTCTGAGAGCCTGGTCCTGTACTTGGGTCATGGCCCAACACAGGGGATATAACAGAACCTTAAAATTTAGCAAGAACCAGGCATGTGCAAAGCAGAATAGTAAATCATCTGAGTTAGGCCAAAATAGAAAAGTACCTAAAAAAAGTAAATAATCTTGGGTCCTCTAAATAGCAATCCTAAATGAGACCCTTTGAGCTCTCATAGATTGAAGTGGACTGTGACCAGCATCTCCCTTGAGATGGTACACCTCTTGGGCCCATCTGCTGGTAAAATTCACACAAGGGCTGGGGGAGACAACCTACAAGTCTCAACTCCCACCTGTTAAGAAATCACAGAATGTTAGGGATTGGAAGCGACCTCGAAAGATCATGCAGTTCAATCCCCCTGCCGGAGCAGGATCACCTAGATCAGGTCACACTGGAATGTGTCCAGGCAGGTTTTGAATGCCTCCAGAGAAGGAGACCCCACAACCTCTCTGGGCAGCCTGCTCCAGTGTTCTGTTACCCTCACTGTAAAGTTTTTTCTCATATTTATGTGGAACCTCCTATGTTCCAGCTTGCACCCACTGCTCCTTGTCCTATCACTGCATGACACTGAGAAGAACCTGGCTCCCTCCTCCTGACACTCACCCTTTACATATTTACAGAATATTCATGGTTAAAAAGGACCTCCTAGATCACCAAGTCTAACCATACCCGTAACAAAAAAGCACCTAAGAGTTATAAACATTAATGAGGTCACTCCTCAGTCTCTTCCTCTCCAAGCTAGAGACCCAGCTCACTCAGCCTTTCTTCATAAGGGAGATGTTCCACTCCCTTGATCATCTTTGTGACTCTGAGCTGGACTCTCTCAAGCAGTTCCCTGTCCTTCTTGAACTGAGAGACCCAGAACTGGACACAATATTCCAGATGTGGCTTCACCAGGGCAGAGTAGATGGGGGGGAGAACCTCCCTCGACCTACTAACCATGCCCCTTCTAATACACCCCAGGATGCCATTGGCCTTCTTGGCTACAAGGGCACATTGCTGGCTCATGGTCATCCTGCTGTCCACCAGGCCCCCCAGGTCCCTTTCCCCTACACTGCTTTCCAACAGGTCAGTCCCCAACTTATACTGGTACCTGGGGTTGTTCTTGCCCAGATGCAAGACTCTACACTTGCCCTTGTTTCATTTCATTAAATTTCTCCCTGACCAACCCTCCAGCCTGTCTAGGTCTTTCTGAATGGCAGCACAGTCTGCTGGTGTGTCAGCCACTCCTCCCAGTTTTGTGTCATCAGCAAACCTGCTGACAGTGTACTCTACTCCCTCCTCCAGATCATTGATGAATATGTTGAATAGTACTGGTGCCAGTACTGACCCCTGAGGGACTCCGCTAGATACAGGCCTCCAGCTGGAGTCTGTCCCATTGACAACAACTCTGTCTTCTTTCCTTCAGCCAGTTCCCAATCCACCTCACTACCTGATCATCCAGACCACACTTCCTTAGTTTAGCTGCGAGGATGTTGTGGGAGACTCTGTCAAATGCTTTACTGAAATCAAGATAGATCAAATCCACTGCTTTATCATCATCATCTACCCACCTGGTTATGTCCTCAGGCTATCAGGTTGGTCAAGCTTGACTTCCTTTGGTGAAGCCATGCTGGCTACTCCTAATGATTCTCTTATCCTCAATACACCTAGAGACAGTGCCAGGGATAAGTCGTTCATCACCTTTCCAGGCATGGAGGTGAGGCTGACCAGTCTATAGTTACCTGGATCCTTCTTCTTGCCCTTTTTGAAGATTGGAGCAACATCTGCAGTCCTCAGACACCTCTCCTGTTTCCCACGACTTACCAAAGACGATGGAGTAGCGTGGCAATGACTTCCACCAACTCCCTCAGCACTCACATGTGCATCCCATCAGGACCCATAGATTTATGGATGTCCATATTGCTTAACTGGTCCCTAACCCGGTCCCCATCAATCAAGGCAAACTCCTCCTTTACCCTGACTTCCTCTGGGGCCTCAGGGCTCCTCAGGACAGCCTCCAGCGGTATAGATGGAGACAAAGAAGGCATTCAGTAACTCCACCTTCTTTTTATCCTCTGTCACCAGGGCACCCACCTCATTCATCAGTGGGCCTGCGTTGCCTCTAGTATTAGTTTTATCTGCGATATATTTGAAGAAGCCCTTTCTGTTGCCCGTGACCTCTCTTGAAGGGTTTAATTCCAAGGAGGCCTTAGATTTCCTAGTTGCCTGACTACATCCTCTGACAGTGTTATATTCCTCCCAGATGGCCAGCCTCTCCTTCCATGATCTGTAGACTCTCTTCTTCCACTTGAGTTTGCCCAGCAGTTCCCTGGTTAACCATGAAGGTCTCCTGGCACCCTTTCTTCACTTTCTACCCATTGGGATGCTCTGATCTTGAGCTTGGAAGAAGTGGTCCTTGAATGCTAACCAACATTCTTGGGCCCCTTTATCTTCTAGTACCCTGTCTCATGGGATTTCCCCTATCAATTGCTTGAAAAGGCCAAAGTTGGCCCTACTGAGGTCCATGGTTATGATTCTGCTTGGTATTCTGTTCCTGACACATGAGATCCTGAACTCCACCATCTCATGGTCGCTGCAACCAAGGCTGCCCTTGACCGTCACCACCTCAACCACACCCTCCTTGTTACTGAGAATAAGTTCCAGCAGTGCTCCTTTCCTAGTTGGCTCATCCATCATTTGCATCAGGAAGTTATTATCAATGCACTGGAGGAACCTCCTGGACTGTGGATTGTCTGGCTGAGTAGCCCTTCCAGCAAATATCAGTGAAGTTAAAATCCCCCATGACAGC
>JANIJG010005734.1:0-19684 GCA_024611175.1 Megaceryle torquata
AAAAAATTAAAAAAAAAAAAAAGCCTTTCTAGCTGTGAAACAGCTTTCATTTCCTGGCTGAATGAGTATCTTCTGTGTTTATACGTAACCCCGGTTTCTTCCAAATCCAAAATTGTCCTCTCAGAACATGAAAATACAAGGCAGCACCAGGAGAGGCAAGCTAACACCTCACTCATTAATAGAACAATGACATTCTGGGATTCTGCATAAAGCCCTCCACATCAGGTCTGCAAACAGGCAGAATGTAAAACACGGGCTCACGTAGTAGGGATTTTGCTGAGAGTTAGAGATCTTCAATTTTTCAAAAGGCAAAGGGATCCAAATGAAACCTGAGCTGCCACTCTTTCTTTGTCTCATTATCATTGTCATCATCGAAACTCCAGCGCCGAGATGTCACCTCAGACAGCAGAGCATGGGAATACACACAGCAACAGTAAATAATGCAAGAGAAGAATATCAGCACACAGCATCCCGTTCATGGTTTTCGCTCACGCGAAGCTGGAAGGTAACAACAGCCCATCATTTGCAAGTACAGTACCTTCCAGTTCCTAATTTTTTTTTCCCAAGGTGTGGTCAGAGTTACTGAGGTAGACATTTCTCATCGAGTGAACATGCCCTGAAGCTCTGCATCCCACACTGGGAGAGGCAGAAAACACTGAGGAAAGCTAAAATGGGAGCCACAAGCCCACAGAGGTAGTAGCAGCACATGGGCACTGGGGCTCTTACTGACACACACGTCCCTGTCCTGATTCAGCAAAGCTCTCCAAGATGTACCCAACTTAAACCACGTGCTCCAGACCCTGCTGACAGAGTTCCTTTATCGCTCTCGCTACCCCAGTCTGAAACCAGTGGAGCCCACACAGACCATGTCCAAGTTTGGTGTTCCACTGATGCTCCTTCCAACACATCTCCTTCTGGTCACGCCAGAGCTTCCCTGGAGTGAAGCAGGCTTGCAACTCACCACCCGTGGGGATGTGGCTAAGCAACTGCCCTGCAAAAAACACCACACTCCTAACCAAAATAATTAAATTAGCATGATTAGTGTTGGCTAGGCCTCAGTCTTGTGACTTCCAGCAAAGCTGAGGCATATACTTTAAATACTTCTCAGAACCCTTTCATCTGCTGCTCAACCAAAGCCAACACGTATACGAATACTCCTCTGTTCCCCCCAATCTACATAAAGATCAGAACATCAGCTATTATGCAGGATGATTAAAATTATCCATCTCTTATTTTAATCCATGGCTCTGAACAGTAGGGTGCAATCGTTCCCACACGCAGCAAGAGGGGAGGGAGCCACAGGGACCCCCTCTGAGAGCCCCTCCGGAGCCACACTGCCCTTGACCCTGCACTACAGCCCCCGGCTGTGCTTCACCCCCAGGTGGGATCCAGCACTGGGGCCTCCCTTCAACTAGAGCTTCAACCCCCCAGAGGAGGTCATTTTGTCCTTGGAGGTGTCTCTCACAGACGCAGAAATACAAACTATTGTTTCTTCAACGTGTCACGCTTCATATTTCAGCCTGCTTTAGACAGTGTCCACGTGCACACTCCCCAGCGCTACCACTACTCAACCTGGCCAGAAGAATGAAGCCTTAAATTAAAATTATTTATTTAAACACCAAATAACAGATTCTGGGGGTTACTTTAACCCACCCCACTAAAGCCAGGGTCCACGCACACGAGTCCATGTTATCCATGCCATCATGCGTGGCACACTGACCAGCCGAAGGTGGCCACGCTCAGATGCCAAGTCATTTTCTCCGGATTAGAACGGGCATTACCAGGCACGGAAAGCTCACGCGTAGGGTTCGCTCACAGAGCCACTGTTAGCCTAGAGAGCATCGCACAACAAGTTGAGACAATGCAAAGCTGAATAAGGCTAAAGAAAGGAGCGTTCCCAAAGGTGTGTCCTTGGCCCAGGCTGGAATTGCTGCTCAGATAAACCAGCGTGTACCTTCATGTCGGGGAAAGGGAAGGGCTCCAGTTACTCACAAACTGCACTCTGAGCTGCAGACAAAAGGCCAGGAATGAGTTGACAAAGCCTCACAGCTCTGCGTGCTGGAACAGCTCCGAGGGGCTGGCTTACAGGAAGGTCCCTGACCCACCAGGGAACACGCACATCCCGCAAAGCGAGCTCGGCTGGGGACGGGCACGGGGAAGGGGCTCAAGGGAGCAGTAGCTGCACCAGGACTTGGGTTGCTGAGTCTGTCCTCAACACGTTCACTTCTCCCAAGATCTCTTAACTGCACGTCATATGCTAACAAATCCCAACTTCTTAAAAGCATCAGTAAATGGATTTAGAAGTATCAGAAAAGGCTAGAACAGTATGAAAAAGCCCCCAAAAGCCCAGGATACTCATCCAAACTACGCTCAAGGTTTTTCACTACTACATTTTGAAAGTCAGTTGTCGGCACTTGTAGTTTTATAAGGACAGAGTCAGAACAACTGCTGGTGTTCTGCTCTGCGAACACACGCGTACTCACGAGCAGCAACCGTGCAACCCCAGTGCACGCCACTCCACAAGAAGCCCAGAAAACAACCCAGATGGTACAAATACTAAATAACATTGCTTCATCTACTGATTGCTTCATACAAACTGGGAGATAACCATTTTTCACCAGTGAAGGTATTCTTTCACTAAAGAACAGCACACCCCTTTGTACAGAGCGGCTGAGTAGAGCTTACAACTTCCCCCTGAGCCTGCACTCCACCAAGAGAGCAAATCCAAGACCAGGGGGCTGAAAGGTGTTTGTGCCCAAATCCATTATTTAGAAATGGGCTCAGAAGGGGCACAGCCCTGGCTGGATGGTTCTCTGCGTTCCTCTTTGAAAGGAACATGCTGGCACATGCTAAAGGTAACGCCACTGTCACTGCAGGATACAGAACCTTGCCTGTGTGGAATCACAAACACATTAATTGCAAGAAGTAGGAGGAAACTATCTGCAAATAATGTCAGACCTGCCAGAAGTGCTCCCATCCGTGCCCTAAGTATGACAATGGTAGAAGACAGACTCAGCTGCTTCTGAAACTCTTAAGATCAACCTTGCATGTTGCAACACCCTGCACGGGCTGACAGCTAAAACAATGCCACACGCTTCTTTCAGGGCATTAAAAGGGCAGTGAGGCATTAAAATTCACAGAGAAGTCAGAAATTTCATCTTTTCTGCTTAAAAATTCATTCCTTGTGACTGTAGACGCCAAGACTTTTTTTCTTCCTTTTTTTTTTCCCAAACATAAAACTGAAAAGTAAACTCCTTCGCAGTGCTCTGGTGGCTCTAGGCCAGGTACATCAGCTTAAAAGGTTTATTTTTAAATTACTGTTGCATTAGTCTTGTCAGCAGGGTGATACATTCTGCCTGCTTGCTATCAAACCAAGCGTGCAGACCCAAATGTGCACAGCAAGTTTTAATTCCAAAGTGACCTGCGACTCCAGAGTGTTTTGTCTGATGACCCCGCAGCGCACGGGTCTGGAACGAGAATCTCGGTGCAAATAATCCTTGTTCAGTAAGGTTGAGACAGACTTTACTGCTGGAACTCAGCGAGAGCAACAAGTCTGAGCTCCCCCAGCCGCGTTAAGATTGTCTGTTGGTCTGATCAATGGCTCGTGGAAGTTCACTCACAGGCACTAACCCAGTTTGGCTTTTAGGGTCCGTCACAAAGGGCAGCCAGGGAGTGACCTGTTATTGCACAACTGCAATGTATGCAGGAAGAGATAAAGTGGCAATCAAAGCTGGCATTTGACTCGTCTTCTTATGCTGCTGGTTTAAAACCCAGATCTAAAGACCACTCAGACATTTAACAGTGTGCAGTTATGTTCTAAAGTAGAAATTCAAGAATTACTATAAATTTCAGCTCTTGACCTCTTGCAGACACAGAAAATGCAAGTAACCTTCCAGTAATTAAAACGTGGCCATTCTGTCTTATCTTCAAAGGCAGAGGAAAAAAGTCCTGCTACCTCTAGAGCCTTGGGATACTGTTTTACAATTAAGGTATAATCAATCTTTAATTAATTTTGTTTGAAGGTTATTTAAGCCCTTCCCTTATGACAGCCCCTTCAGAAAGCCTTAGCAGAGATGGGGCAGCAGTTGCCAAGTCTCCTCCTCCCCCCAAAGGTGCTCTGGAGCAGCAGGAGGAGCTGACACAGCCAGGCTGCAGCTTCAGTCCCTGTGCAGATTCCGTATCACTGCGGCTATGTTGGCAGAGAGTGCAGTTTTTACACAGAAATTAAAATACACCAACACATCATCTAGCAAGAGAAGATATTTTGGCATGGAGGCACCTCATTGTCTTCTCAAGGAGCTTCGTGTCCATACTGGTTTACTTAAGCAACACAATTGCATCCTGACACCCGCACCAGCACTGGCTTTAGATTTAGTGTTTTGCTAATGCTCGATCGACGTGCTGCTTCACTTCTGTTCCTGTCCAAAGTCACTCCCCCCCCCGCCCCAATGCAAACCTGCATCCCACGAACGCTATTTGGAGGCTGTTATTTTTCTAGTTACTGAAACAGCAGAAAAAGACCATCTTATCTACAGCTAACAGTAGTGCTTCCTTCTTACTCCTGGTTTAACACCTCAGTACTTGTCCGGTTAATACTTTGTACCTCCAAGAACGTGCGAGTCTGGAACAGCAAAATGAGAAACACGATGGAAGAAACAATGAGGTTTCCAATTTTCTACTTTTCTGGAAAGGCAGAAAGACCCTTCCCAGTCTCCCAGCAGCCACAGGCATGCTTTTAAACTCAGCCTCAGTTTGCCATCCCATAAACACTGGCGGGAAATACAGAGCTAATGTGTCACCAGCATCCTTTTATAAGCCCTGAGCACTGTGTTGAAACATGGACGTGGCACCTCGAAGTAAGAGAGCAGGTCACAGCTTGTTGGCTTTTTTCAGTGGTGTCTCAAGTGAATGGCACCTTCTGAAGCAATTGAGTGAAACGGACAAAAAAATTATGTGCAAGTAATTTTTCCTGAAAAACTTCCTTCTTTTAAAGTGGCAAATATTTTCATGGAAACATTCCCTGCTGCAGAGCTAGAGTTAAATTTCCTAGAAAAAGGCTTTCTTCCTCCTCTTCTCTATTTTCCATCCATCATTTTTTCAGCTTATTTTTTTTGTTTTACTACTTCAGTGACAAGGAAAATAACAAAACCAAACTTGAACAAAGAAAGTCTCGGTATTTAATTGTTTGTCTTTGGAAGTCATAAAGGAACACTAGAGTCCAATGCTCCATGACACCGCCACTCATTTGCACACTGGTTCAGTCTCAGAGGAGCTCTCTGAAAACAAGAGGGCAAGATTCTACCTCTGTACAAGGAACTCTCTGCAAGGAGCACGGGCACCAGTTATCCTGCCCCAGCACCCACGGGCACCTTTCCTGCAACTTCTCTGCTTTGGAAATGCTACCTGCTCTGTGTTGAACACTTGAACTTCACTCAGAGCAGCCACTGACCCTACCTGGATACAGCAGCAAGGAGAAGCCAGGAGCCTTCCTGCTCCGCTGCAGGCTCAGCAGCGCTGAACTCTCGGGCAAGATGCCCAGGAGTGCCAAGGATACAGGCTGCAGTTCAATCGGATGCCTCTACAGGAAGAAAAGAGCCAGAGGAGCTGATGGGGAAGCGCCAGATAGATGACTGCGCTGCAGAGCCAGGTGCGTGAGCTCATGCCAACTCCCATGGCCAAAGGGGGAATGGGAATAGAACAGAGGCAGCATTTGCTTTTAAATTTGGAACTGAAAGGGAGAAAGTAAACGTGCGTGGAGCCTGGGGATGGGGCGAAGATGACAAGAGAGGTTGGTGTCATCAGCCTTCTTTCCTCTGTAAATTGCAAAGGAGCAACTGAGGCTGAGAGTATTTGAAATAAAATCACTGGAACCTGTCATCAGTTGATTGACCTCTGTACAGAGGTCCTGTTGAATGAGGAGTCTGAACAGAGTCCTGGCTGTATCAAGCCCTTAATGCCATTTACTGGAGATGTGAATTCATTAGGACGAGTGCCCCAGAAATATCTGGGCATGTTCTGCCTTTTTCCTTGCAAGTTGCAGGGGATGCATTTTTCTAAGTTGCTAGATGTGCCCTCCACCCTCTCAGAGACATTCTCTGGTCAGGGATGAGCAGAACTCAACTGAGTGGTGAAACACAACGTGTTTCCACTATTGCAGTGTGGTAAATGAGAACACACATTTCTGAGCAGAAAGGAAGAACACCTGTAGTGCAGGCTTGAAAAAGAAGTAACAGTAAAAGGCAATTCAAATGATAGATCTGTAGTCTCAAACAAGTGGTTAGACAACGGTACAGGGATAAATCTCAAAGAAAACTAAACAAGTCTCCATCTTTCTCCTTTTCTCTATTGTTCTGGAATACAAATACTTTCTCGCAAGCTTTAAGTCTTCGCTTTGCAGCAAGTTCTTCTCACTATTCACAGCAGTAAGCTTCAGCACATGCCCCTCTCCACAGAGACAGGAGCAGCTGAAGAAATGGACTGACTGAATGATGCACATGCTCGTTTCAGAGTTGAGCAAGACTGAACCGTGCTCCCAGAGCCAGCCTGCAAACGCTGCCAGTCTCACCACAGCTACGGCTTGAGGAGACTGCAGGAGAATGGAGAGGGGAAGATGACTCCCTCTGATCAAATAATGCTTTTTGGCTTCACTTCAGAAAGGTTACAAGATGGTTTTTCTTTTATGCTTGTGGGTAAGTGCTGCACAGGGAAAGGGTGCAGGAAGGCTGGTTACACAGCCCAGTGCAAGAAACCATGCAAAATAAAAGTGAAACACGGTGTTTCGCTGTCGTTCATTTTTCTGTGATGGGAAATATGAAGACTGCATAGTCTGAGGGCTCCATTTAATCCTTACTCCGACGTAGGCAGTTGCTTTATAAAGATGTTTTTCACGATCGTAAATAAGCTTTGGAGGTGAAAAGGGGAAAACCCGCAAGTAATGATTCTCTGCCTGCTTACGGACTGAATTTACAGTGGGCAATTTCAGGAGAGGTGGCCATGAGCTCTCCTCTGCTGTGTTTGATGTCTCAAACTTGCAGACCAAGTAAATAATTTGATGCCATTGATTGGACAAATTTAGAGGTCAAAACCGACAAGCCTTCCAGACCACACAGCTTTCCTCCTTGGAAGCTAAACAGTGGAATGTGCCTTTCAGATACTGCAGGGAAGAGCCTTCATCCCCCGACATATTTCCATCAGCAGGGCTTGAGAGCTTCCAGCAGCAGTTTTATGATGTGTTAACAGCTTTTTCCACCTAACGGGTACGTGTTGAAAGTCTAAGGGAACAGACAGTTGAAATGATTGGATGTTATGGAACAACATGACGTTCCTACCCAGCTATCCATCCCACAGCCAGTCCCACCATTTCTGTCCCTGACATTAATAGTCATACACTACAAAGGTATTTGTTATGTTGCAGAAGCAAACAGAATAACGAGAGAACTGATTTGTATCTAAAAGATACAGTGCAAAATCATGGAGAGTTTGGCTTATTGTTTCACACAGCCCTAAGAAAATAAAAGCAAACAATGCACAGAAATAACCTAATCTACCTTCTAGAAGATTTTTGCTAAATGCAAAGTACAGGCACCTCCTGCCTGGCCTGCAGAGCTCTCCCACAGCAATGCTCTGGGAGGCTGAAGGGCAAACGCTGCTCTGGGAGCTCCATGCCCACTCCCACCTGGCAGCACCAGCCAAGTGGTTGGGCACCTTCCACTCCAGTACCCCATGGAAAAGGAGGAAAAGAGGGCAAAGATAAAGGTCTAAGGAAAAAACAAAACCAAAAAACAAACAAAAAAAAAAAAAAAAAAAAAAAAAAAACAAACCAAAAAAACAAAACCCAAACCAAACAAACCCAAAAACCAACCAAAAAGCACCCAACACACAAAGGACTCCCCAGATTCATGCAATACACAATTCAACTCTAGGAGTCTCACTATAAATTACTTCCTTTGGAGATGGAATTAAAACCATTGCATTTTGACGGAGCATCCCTGCACTTCACAAAGTTCTACCCAGGTTCTTTGCAAGGAGATCCCCCCCTTGGTAGGTTGTCGTTGCTGGAATTACTATTTACAGGGATTACATTGCAGTCCCAAGCTCAGAGCACAATGCATACTCAAAAGCAAGCTCTCAAATGCTTTTTTCATTTCCCTAACAGCTCTACAAAAGCAAAATGAAATCTTTCTTAAGTGAAAAAGCAAGAAAACACACACCCACACACAAAAAAAAAAAGTAAGGCAATTTGATCCGACGCAACTTAATGCGTTCCCTTTCGTATTGATTGGTGTTAATGTTTTAAAGCCAAGTGCTTTGGGGGCAAAAGGCCGCCTGGAAGCGTCTGCTCTGGAGCAGCAGAAGCGGAGCCTCTCGCTCTCCTGGGGGTCTTTCGGCGCTTTTTTGCAAACCGACGACATCGGGGCAGGAAAGTGGGATCGAGACACCCCCCCCCCCGGTCCAACGCCTCGGCCTCGCCGGGCCCCGGCCGCCCCGTGCGCCCCCGCGCAAGGAGCGCGGAGAGCGGGGAGGAGCCTCCGCAGCCACCGCCCCTCCAGCGGCTGCGCCCGCGGCGAGCGCGAATAAAGAGCGCACCTGCGGAGCCACCTGGCCGGGCCCGGCTCCGCCTCCGCGCTCCGCCGCTGCTTTAAGAGCCCCTGCGCGGTTTTTGTGTTACCGAGAGCCCCGCTCCTCTCCCCCGGGACACCCGGCTAAAGGACCCTGCCTTTTCTTCCGCCTCACCTCCCCTGGGATTCTGTTCAAAAGAAGGATGAAAGAAGACAAGAAATAGTCCCTGAATTCGTTTATTTACCCGCCGCTTTATTTTAGTTTCCTGTCTCCTTAGTCCTTTTTTTTGTTGTTGTTTTGTTTTGGTTCCAAGTTAAGAAAAGCAGTTGCGAGAGGGGATTGGTACCTAGTTAACCACGCCAGGTGAGTGAACGGCGCAGCCACGTGTTCCGTATGGTATCGAACTGTCGCGAACCGGGGGAGCGTCGCGACTGGGAGTGACTCTGTGGCCAGGTGCGCGCTGGAGAGAAGAGGCAGGCAGCTGGGACAAGGTCTGTACCCTTCGTACGGCAGAAGCGCGGCTCCTTCCCTACCAACATCAACACAGCTGCCCTGTGCTGGTTGGAAACTGAGGCCAGGAAACAGCTTTTGAAAGGAAAATTGGAAACATCTTAATTATTTCCTCTGGGTGTTTTAAGTCATAAATAACAGCAAAGTTATTCAAAGCAGCAATTGATGATCCAGGGAGAAACTCCCTAAAAAAAAACCCAAACATATTTCCTAACCTGGCAAGAATTCTGTGGTTATCACAGGCCTTTAAGAAGAGTGTAGCTCAGTCAGAGCCCAGGGAGTTCCTCTGGATTCCCCTAGTGCAGGGAGTATCAGATCTGAGCAGCCACCTGAACCACCCTGTCTAAGAATTTACCTTAGCTTCAACCTGCTGATTCTTCTATTTTCTAGTCAAACCACTTGAAAAATGTTTTCTTACCTCTTTAGAGCTATCATGGAAAACTGAAGTATTTATGAAAGCAGTTGTATTTGTTACATTTGCTTATAGGGAAAGTTTTAACTTGCATTAGTTTGACAAGGTTGCTAAGTACTTTGTAGTCCCAGAGTCCCGTGTTGCTGTGTGGCATTATGGATGCTGAAGTCGAAGCTAAGTGGGCAGAGTTGACCCTCTGGGATCAGAGGAGCCAGTGGGCTCAGGTTGCTTTCCCCCACCCGCAGATGTCGTTATTTACGGTGGCTGTCGAATAGCAGCAAGAGAGAGGAGCCCAAAGGCCTCCTCACACACTTCTGAAACAGAAGTCACTTCAGCCACTGCTGTAAAACAAGGCTCCTCTCCAAGAGCAAAGATCTGTAGCAGAGCCAAGCATAAATTTAACTTATTACTATGTTGTAAAACATGCTCAAAATCAAGAGAAATGCAAAGCTATTTTCCCTTTAGAAACCAACAGCAGCCAATTTCAAGCAAGGGCTTTGGGAAAGTGTGAGGGTAACACCAGAGTAAGGAAGAATAATGGAACCCCCTGAACAAGATACAGAACATGCTTTGAGTAGGACCATTGCCCAGAAAAGGCCCAGGCACAGGTCATTTTCAGACACCACCAGCATCAGGCAGGGCTGCAGGAGAGTGTTATCAGTGTCAGACCTGAACTTCAGAAAGTTTTTACTTGTGCAATGTTTTAAATACAAGCTTAAGTTACATTGAAACAATTTATTATATATTCTTCTAACCTGGATTATGAGCTACTGGCGCTTCTGAGAGCACACAGGGCATTGCACTGGAAATTCCAAGGGCTTGTAATCACCAGGCCTAATGCAAATTCTATTTAATGCAACACATGCCAGGAGCTCTGGCTCAGAGCATCTTTCTTTATCTCTCAGTTCCCCTACAGAGAAAGAAATATAGAAACATTTGCTCACTTTAAAGTTCAGAGAAGTCCAGTACAATTTTCTCTGACCTTTAGTTAAAGGTTTGTCACTTCGGAGTTTGCAGCAGATCTTTGCTACTGCTCAGATACAGAAGATTGCAGCCTGACTTGCAAGACTTCTCCCCGGGAAGAGGCAAAAACCAAGTAGCATCTCACTGGGGGGGAGGGGAAATCTCATACCAGTAACCTTTAATTTACTTTAACTTGGTTGTTCAAGACTGAGGGGTAGTTAGCTCTTGGAGGTGGGTCCCTGGAGCTTGTATTTCGAGTTTTTATTATCATTGTTTTAATGTAAGATTTTGTTGATAAGCACCTTTTCTTAATAACCGAGCTGCTCCTGAAGGAAGCTGAAGCTGGATCACAGCTGTTTATTTTCTCTCCTGGGTCACTGGCTTTGTGAGGTCCGGGCATGAAGTGGTTAATAGCTGGGAGGTGTGCATTAGGCATTTATGATGCTAAAGCTCGTTGTAACTTGCCTGATAAAAGGCATTTCAAATAAGCCAGGATTGCATAGAGGAATTTCAGTTGATGGGTTCCTGCCTAGGCCACCCTTTCTCAAGACTTACCCAAATGCTTTTAACATGTCTTGACAAAGCAAAGGGAGAGGCTTCAAGGCAGCGACAGGCAGCAGGTTTATATTTAAAAGCAAAGTGAGCAAGGAACACCCTAAGCTATTTGTTCAGTTAAATCCATATTGGGGCTTTTCTGGATTGGCTTTTTTTTTTTTAAGCACAAACAAGATTTTTCAATTCATCATCAAGTTTTTGTATCCCAACCCATCTTTTCCCAAGGTGTAAACACATGAAAAGCTGAAATATTAAGTTACCCAAGTACACAGAGTTGCCAAAACATTGCTACTCAGAACTAGATCCTTTATTTCACAAAGCACTTTGAACATCCCAGTTTTCCCAGGCATTGAGGAGGTAGTAACTGTGGCCTGGGTCCCTTCATTTGGCTTAATGTCCCTTTGAAGCAAAGCCACCCAAATGGGAAACAATATTTGCCATTCCTTGCTGGGATGTGGTGAATTTTCACTTCCCTCACGGAACTTGCATATTTCAGGGTACGTCTGGGTTTTTTTTGTTTGTTTTCTTTCAATATTTTCAAATCTTTAGATGAGAAGCAACATGCGATGCTGAGTATATATGCATTATATGTAGACTTTAGTATTAACTTTACAGGTAAAACCAGGAGATATTTTAAAAGACTAAAATATTTCAACAGATTCCTTTGCAAGAATCTCAGAAACACCTTCACTGCACAGATCCTGGGATGAGTTGGGCTTTTCTTGGGGACAATATTTCTAACAGTCTTAATTTTATTTTTGTCTCTCTTGCAGATGGGAAGCTCTTTGGAAGACACTACACATCTTTTAGAGAGTTTGGACAGTGCTTAGCTTAACTATTTGAATCTTTGTGGTGCCTTAGGGCAATCCCATAACAGACATAATCCATTTCACAGCTGCGGGAAGGTGTGTGCATGAGCACTGGCAGCTGGCAATGCCACGTCAGGACAAGCGACGTGTTCTTGCTCAGCTCTCTGCCCATGCTTGATGAGAAGCCTGAAGCAAGAGACTCCCAATTACTTTATCAGGTGGGACTATGACCCAGTAAGATTATTTCTCCCCTATCTAGGCTAAAGGGAAGGAGGAGTTTAACACATTTGCACTATTGCCAAAGGTCTTTAAAAAGAGCCACCAAGGAGAAGAAAACCCCACTGGCGTTCTTGGGATTTTGCAAGTTCAGGGGTTTAAGGCCAGAAGGGACAATGGTGATTGTCTTGTTGCACCTCCCTTGAAGAAGCTATAAAAGCACAAAACTCATAAGCATTTAATTTGGAGAAGCTCGTGGTAGTTTAAGACCCTTCAGAAGACAGAACTGCCCTATCCTTTGGTAAGTTGTTCCCCCAGTGAACATTAGGAAGGGTGCCTGGCTAGGGTGTAACAGGCTACAATTAAAGGGAATGAAAAACAAGGATATAGGGGAGGGGAAGAAAAGAGAAAGGATGTGAAAGTTTCAGCACATAGCATCCCCGTAAGCACTGCCTGGAGAGTTTCCTGCCTCCTCCTACGGTTCAAACATCACAGGTGCCCCAGCTGTGCCTCCCCAAAAGGTACCTTTACACCTGATAAACTCGCCTGCCTTTTCCAAGTGCAATAAGGATGATCCATGGGTTCTGTTGTCCTTCATTCCACCGGAGTCTGTCTCATACCTAACCAGATTTCAGTGGAGTGAAGCACAAGAGACATGGAGATGAATCAGCAACGAGAGGAACTGCTTCCCCTTGACAGAGAAGGGAATCCGCATGGAAATTTGGATACACCAGGCAGCCAAACAGGTCGAGCGTGCTGGGAAGTGGAGAGGAGCAGTACACCGAGCATTTTAATAACCCCAATATGTCTTGAAAGTCTCCAGTAAGAACCCATTTTAACAATGTACTTACTTGCTGCATAATATGTAAAGATTAAAAAAAAGTCTACGAAGACCACAAGCTGCTTTCTAAAAGGCTTAAATACCTTATTAGCAGGAAATTAAACCCTAATGTGGATAAATTAGATGCCTAACCTCATCACGTACAGTCATCTTCCCTCTAGGATGGTATATCCAGGAAAGAAACCAGACTATAACCTTGTTTCAGCACACATGCACCACTCCACCTTCTCATGAGGATCCTTCTCTAGAGAGTCACACCAGCCATGCCCGATTCCTTCCCACTTTCCTGCCACGATGTCTTCACAATCTGGCAAAACTCCATTAAAATTTTAGACTCATTTATTCTGTAATAAAATGAATGTAAATAAGATTTAAGTTGAGGGAGAATTTAGATTTTTCAGGCTGAGCACAAGATAGATCTTTTAAGGTGGGAGTGTAAATTCCTTGAAGGTTAATGCAGTTAAACATATTTGATGCATAAAAGTGTCACATCTAACACTAATCATTCACCAATGGTAATTGCCTTTTCAAAGATCTTACCTCCCCGAGACAAATGCCCTAAAAAATGAGGTCTGGTAAATTTAAAACAAAAAAACAAATACATCCTCCTACCATCAGGACCTATTATTTGCCTTGATAGATTTAGTACCAGATTTCAAGAATTTATTGTCTTGTATTATTTCTCAGCTGCCTGCCTCATCCTTCTTTCCCCCTTCCCTCTGACTGACTTGGAAAGCATTCCAAACCCCCTGGCTGATGGCTTTTCTCACGAATGCAGACCACTGAAGGGTTTGCTCCATGGGAAGCCAGCAGCCAGATTCCACATACAGTGGTGCTCAGCTCTTCCAGTCAGCAGGGCAAGTTCTTAAGCTTCTGTCATTTTTTTCCAGGCTCATCCTTAAGCATAACACACTTTTTTATCCTTCTAATGCTCCATCTCTGTGGGTATCTTGAAATACGTGACAACCAGAAAGAGCTCTTGATATCTTTTCCTGAAGTATTTTTCTTCAGGGCATCCCAGAACAACCGAGACCTTAGTCAGCCATCTCTTAAGAGTCCTGGTGGTGATTAATGGTGGATGGTAAAAAGAACACTGGCAACAAACTGGGTTCAAGCCCCCTTTTTATCTTTTAAGTGAGACAGTGAAAGCACAAGAAGGTAAGCATGACACATCAAGCACAACCAGATGAAAGATGCCCCAGTTTGCTGCTTCATCAATAAAGGAAGGGTACCTACCTTCCTGCTGCCTGGGCAGCAACAGGTCCAGGGGGCAGGACCCTGTGCTGGGAAGCTGCTTGTTTCTGGTACGGAACTGCTGAAGCACAATCCTGCACACATCACCTTCCTTCCCTCCCTGGCTGGCTGCAGCTTCTCCAGCACCAGAGGCCTTCATTTGTAGGCTCTGGGCGAGCTCTGCGGATGAAGACAGAAATATAGTTGGGTATTAATGATATGCTAGGGAATATTTACAGCAGTGCGAGTAATATATTACTTAGCCACTTGTTCTCCCCCCCCAACGTGAAGGACATTTTTTGACTACCAGCTTTCCATACTTTAAAGCAACAAATATAATGAGCCAGCAGCCAAACTGCCAGGGACATGCATTGCTATAGACAAGCCTTTGTCAATACTCTGTGCAGTCAGCAAGGGCCCTTTAGGAGATGGCAGGTGCTATCTAAATGCAAGCTCCTTATCAAAGAAACCATGGCTTGATGCTCATGCTGATGTGGCACCAGAGGCAGGAAAAACCCTCAAGTTACTCTTGAGTAATACGTGCAGTTTAAAGACTGAAGATTTCCAGACCTTAAAAAGTAACTGATGATACAGATCTGGCAATTCAGACAACAAAAGTCTTACTTTCAGGCAAAAGAAATGAGATAGAAGCAAAACAGTCCAAAAAGTACCTAATCTTGGCTCATGCATTTGGAAGCTGCTTCTTGATGCTGCCAGCACTGGTACTTGGGGCATTATATTAAACTATACTTACCAAAGGGGCCTTATTAACACCAGGTACATCTACAGAGAGCCCTTTTCTAGCTGCAACCCACACACACCTGACTATTTGCAGGCTCCCTCACAACGACACAAAGTTTACATGCATACAAGAACTGAAAACCCAGTGCCCTTCCCCGCTGCCATCTGTGAATATCAAGTTTTGAACAGTGTCTGATACTGCAACTTGGTGACTGATTCTTTCCTGTGGGGAGGAAGATGAGAAATAACATTACTGAGCTGAGCCAAGCTCCCAGGGAGACAGACAGCTAGAAAAGCTAGAAGTTTTCAACTTTTTTAGTAGTCACAATTTTACGATGCACCTAAACTCCTTACCTAAGCCAGCGTTAACTCAAGGCACAGCTAAGCCTCGAACACCCGCTCGGTACAAACCTCACAGCCCTTTCTTTGAGTTGCTTCAAACAAACGTTGCCTTGTGTCTGGTGTTAACTTCGCAGAGCTCCGAAGCAGAGGGGAGGCTTCGATGAGAGGCCCTTTAGAAACCCTTTACAAATGCAGATTTGATTGACTGACTGATTGAACTTAATTGCAGACATTCTCTTAATTGTACACTTAATTACTGACACTGTGTCAAAAGATTTCTGATGCAGCACCTGGAGGACAACCTTGCAAGTGCCAGTCAAAGCCAGCTGCACAAGACATCGGGGAGGTGCTGCGTATTGCTACAGCTTGGAAGGGGAAAAATCATAATATTGTAATAATATACAATTAGGGTTTCACCCACCCTCAAACACGCGCTTGCACATACACACAATCGCAAATCTCTTCGCAGGGAGGGCATCTAACACATCAGGAACAGAAAAGAAACAAAGAGTGATAATTATGGGACCATGTGACAGTTCCACCCTTTTGTGGTCTCTCCTAATATCTACAGCATTGTGAGCTGCAGGGGGAGGGCAGCACGCCATCGCTTTTGGCAGCAGCCATACAGCTGCTGGCCACTCTCAATTTACTAACTCCAGATTTTGTCTGTTAAAATTGTAACCAGAAATAAAACCCATGATATTTGTTCAAAGGTTAAAACTCTGAATATTCTCAGCAGGTCTTCCTGAAAATAGCTATGCACAGAGCAAAGATAACAGCCTTCTTACTGTTTGGAATAAGAAGTGTCTGCAGGAACTTTGTGATTACGGCTCCTATATTTCTTAATAGGCAAATTAATATTTTAGTGAACACAAAACTACAGCAGCTTGTACCTATAGCACATATGATGCACAAATAAGCAGAAACTAATCTGGATGTGCGCCAAGGTCGTGATAGAGAGACACCAAAACTCTCTATGAGTTATGGACTGACAAAAGATGTGGAGAGAGAGAAAATTAACCTTCTTGGAACACTGGTTACAAGTTACTGCCTCAACAGATGATCTCCCTCCGAAGCACCTCTTAGTCTGGCAAAGTCGCTGGCAGAATCTCTGCTTCCATAGGATCAGAGGAAATCTGAAAACAGTCTGGATATGCAGGACTGGCTAAAAAAAAAAAATAAATTAACATCTTCCAGCAAATAGTACCTATGGATTCTCAGCATCACTAAAGTCAGGGCTATACAATCTGTAGCATCTCCCAGAGACCCTACAGACCCAGCCAGCTCAGGCACTGCCGCATTCCTCTCGACACCCCCCCAAAACTGAGCACACCGGAACAGACAACTAGCAGAGACTTGGTTTACACCATATAAATGCAATTTGCTCCAAACACCTGGAGTCTCGTTAATTTACCTGTGACATGTTGCTACACTTAATTGCCTTTGACAATTAGTAACATTTCAACACCTCCTTTAATGGCCCAATTATGAGAACACTTGTCTTCTGCGCAGTAGATAGAAGAATATAGATGGGTGAACTTCCAGGGCAAGACTCCTCTGCAGGCATTTTAATGAAGAGCTTAAAAAAACCCAACCCCCAGAGTGACCATTGTGGTTTTGTCTGGCTCACACTGCGGACAGACGAGTCGTGTTTGCTCTGCTCTCTGGCAGTGCCTCTCCTGGCGCGGGGCTGCGACAGCCGGCGCTCCAAGAGCCGCACTGTGAAATTAATCACTGGGAAAAGTGCTGAGCATTTGCCTCCTTCCATCTCTTGCACTTGATGTTTTATCGATTAGTTCTGTATGCTAAACAAAGCGCACCCTTTGTAAAGTAAATCCCGTTTCCAAACTGGGAGAGGCATGATGGGCACAGGAACACGGAATCACCTCTTCCAACTACACAAGCTCCCGCCTGTCTGACGGAAGTGTTTGTTAGACTAAAACTTCGGAGAATTGCTTTGATGAAATACGATTGCCAGTGCTGGCTGCAGGCTGGTGCCCTTTCTCTCTCAGAAATAAGCAGGTAGCTTCATATGCCTCTTCAGGCTGGGCACAAACCCTGGATTTGACAACTACATTGAGTTGAAGTGACTGGGGGAACCTTGCTGCTGCTTGTAAATTTGAAAAATCCCTGCTGATAAATCCTGCAGAACTCAGATGTAAAATGAGAGCGTGAGAGGGAGACTGACGGGTCCAGCCCCACATGCAGTGCTACTGCTGATAAGTGCAAGCTCATTACCGAGCCCATTCTGCTCCAGCAGCAGTGGCAAATGGGTCTGCCTCACATTTTCAGTTCTCCAACGTGCCTTAGGCTTTTCTGCGCTTTCTCTTTTCCTCCCACCCCTCACACCTTTTCAAGTGCTGTTCTTCTCCCCAGAGACACTCAGCTGAGCAGCACAATTCATCCTCAAACTCCTGCAACACTGTTACCAGCTCTCGATTTCCTTTTTGTCTCTGCTGAACACCAGGCCTCCTCTCACTTTGTTACCTGCATTTCTCCTCCTCTATATTTATTTAGGTTTCTGAAGTATCTGGAGCTTCAGGGGTTTAAATTCTTTACCAACATCAATCACCGCAACCCCACCGACACAGTCGGGCAAGTCTGACTTGCACCACGGCCACCAGTGACACACCACAAAAGGTTTCACTGAAAGCTTTCCAGCCAGACCCTGCAGGGATCGCACAACAACTTGCATGCTTTTGTGTTTCCTTTCTAGCAGCAGCTCTTAAATTATTTGGATCAGAACACGATTTGGATGCTGACAGGCATCTGCTGACCAGTTTGTGCCCATGTCCCAGATGACTGGAGAGCAGCGAGCACTCCCACAGCTCTGGGAAGCACCGGTGCTGTGCTCACTGGAAGGATGCAGTAGCTCTCATTTCATCCCTCTGATGCGGTTTCAGCCACAAACAAAGCCTGGGATGAGAGTCACCATCCAAAATAGGGGGTGCAACCGTAATGACCCATTCACACCTCTGCTGGATATTTTCCCGACAAGAGCACTAACAGCAAGGACAGCAGCCCTTTTCATTCCCAACGCAGGGCAATGTCTCCGAGGAGGATAGGGATCCTGCCCTAGCTCCCAGGGAGCTCCTAGGTTACACAACTCCACACTGAGAAGGTCAGAAGAAAGCTCACCAGCCACAAAGCTAGCCCAGACTGGCTTCTCCAAAACAGCCCGTGTAGCCTTAATGCTCGATAGAGTTTACAAATAAAACGATGTTTTATTAAACTATTATTACATTTTGATTGAACAGCATTTGGACTGCACAGAAACAGACATATTCCTGAAAGTAATTGGTTTTCCACATCTGCTTTTCTTTCTAATTGGACTAATTACTTCAGTGTAGGATCATGTTCACTACTCTCCAGAAAGCAAGAAACCTTGATTTACAGTGAGAAGAGCAGCAATTAGAGGGAATTAATTCATACGGCAACATCTAAATAAATCATATTATGAGAAGACAGCAATGTAATTATTGTGACTGGTGACTCCCTTGTGGAGAAACATCATCCTTAAGCCTAAATCAAGCAGCTCAGTTCCCCGAGGAATCGACCACAGCTCCTCCAATTTTACAAAGCACATACTACTAATTTTATTTTTAAGACCTAATTGAGGTGCGTCATCAAAAACAAGAGGCTCTAACACTCCTCAAGCAGCTGAGAAAAACAATCAAATCCCTGAAAACTTCCTGTTTGTCCTCTCCTCTGAATCAAATGTGTGTTCAGCAGCCATGGATCCCACATATGCCAGCAGCGTGACTTTTACAGGTGGAATAGCCACCATTGTGAGCCAGCCTTTTCCTACTCTCCCAACCCACTGCATCCCATCCAGATGGCTGATTAAAAGCCTTGGTGAGGAAAACACTACAGGGTTTCGGAAGACAATCCTGCTCCACACATTAATGATTTACTTTCCTACTTGCATATTAGCAGACTGGTCCTAAAATCTTGATGGTGACCACATACTTCTTTGCTACTTTAGCAAGGGGTGAGAGCCATTTCACCATGGCAGAGCTGCTTTCACCTGCTTGCTATTCGTTTGTTCTCGGGGCCATTCTCATGGAGTCGCTGGGAACTTTGGTGTTCATCTCACAAAAACACCATCGCCTTCTCCTGTTATTGATGGACTTCCACGAAAGATCCACAATGCCTTTTTAGAGAGGAGAAGGAGATCGTTTCCACACACAAACCAGGCAGCACTGAATTTTCCGTGCAAGAGCTCCATGGCTTAGTTAGCTAGCTCTAGGCGTGGAGGCAGAATAACCCAGTACTCCACCTCAGTTACTTCTCTTACTGTGGTTATTCTACTTCCAGAACGCATCTCTGTATGACTCTCACCCTCTGAATTAGAATCATAGAATCATTTCAGCTGGAAGAGACCTTCAAGATCATCAAGTCCAACCTATTCCCAGCCCTATCAAAACCATGGCCCTAAGCACAACATCTCCCCAGCTCTGAAACACCTCCAAAGGTGGTGACTCCACCACCTCCCTGGGCAGG